>BOLG01001550.1:0-55000 GCA_016861445.1 Oryzias woworae
CCCCCCCCCCACCTGGACCGAACCAATCTCTGACCTGCTTATGGAATCGCACCATCAACGTTCATTCTAAAAAGATGCAGCTACCTCCGGCCCGCGCGACCATCTCAGCATCTGTGATCTCCCACGGATCACGTGATCCAGACACCGTGATCTACATGCAGATCACGGATCACCTTTAAACGGTCAAATCTACCGTTTTCAGGAGAAACGGTTCACGTCAACCACCGACGGCGCGAGACGCCAGAGTGCCCGTGAGCAAGCGGACATTTCCCGCGCCCGCCGCGATCATCACCGTGACCTTGTGATGCACGAAGCTGCTTGGAGCTGTTTGCCAGCGCGCCTGTCGTGCATGCCGCGGCCGCGCACCCTCCGCCAGCAAACACGGAGACCGCGTCCGTCCGCGGGAACAAGCGCCGCGGAGCTGAGAGCGAGGCATCCAGGGGGGCGGGAACAAATCCCACCGGCCAAGGAACCGACGAGATTACCGGAGACTCACCGAGGAACGGAGGCGAACTGACAGCGGGTCACCTGGTCCTGATGCTGAGAGGAAGCAGACGCTGGGGCATCTCCTGATGATGGATGCTGCTGGATGCTGAGGGGTGGAGGGAAGCTGCGGCGGAGGCACTGACCATGCGCAAACCTGCGCGTGGATTTCTGCTGTCGGCTGAGTGACGGAATCACGGGAACCTCATTTTGTGACCTGATTTCCTGATGATCCGAGGCTGAACGGGAACGACGGTATTTCCGTCCATCACCGGAAGACTCTGCACGGTTATCTGTCATTAAGGCAGCAGCATCTGAATGTCTGCAGGACCACAGTAAAGTCTAATAAAGGAAAACTAGATGCAAAAGTTTAAATCTAAATGTAATGTAAAGCTGTACTGCTGTTTTTTCCTGAAATCTCATGGTCATCAGGAGCAAGATCTGCTGGCAGCACCGAGGAGGCATCGGGGGGACGACGACGACAACGGGGGTGTCCTTTCCGTCATCCATTCCCTTCATCCAGACCAAACCATGATGTCTTCAGTCTTAGGTTTAGAGTCCCGCCCACAAACTTTGACTTAGATGTTTCAAATTGATGAAATAATTTACTGTCCTTAAATTTATTTTAATTTGACCATTAACTATAAAAAAATATTACTCTGTGGCTTTGTCCGTGTAAAAAAGCTTCTGCTTATATTTTAACAAATGTTTCCTTTCAAGGTTTTATTTCAAGAGAATTCATGCTCTAGGAATGAAAAAAACTCTACTTGCATCGACACAAAATAATGTAACATCCATTTTATTTCTTCAAAACTGAACAATTATAAAGAAAAAAAACACGATTGTAGTTTTCAAAAAAACAATGTTTTTTCTCTCCATAATTGAAACCCACTTTGTGTATTTCTGTTTCCTATGGTGGTTTGTGTCTGAGGAAAAAAGAGAAACACTTTCAAAAATGTTCAGTTCCGACAGAACGAGTAGTTACAAGAATGAAACACAGGTATGATCACATTTTAAATGTAATAAAACCAGTTGTGTAGATGCTACACACACACACAAACACACACACACAGCTTTCACTCTGCAGTGTTTTAGTTAAACACGTCACTACATTAACATCGAAAAGGTCAGACACAAAAAAGTTCAAATAAAATTATTTTGAAAGGACTTTTTACATAAAACAGTGAGGAAGAACGTCAGAGGGAAATATTAACAGGTTCTGATAGGTTGAAATTCTTTTTAAAAATGATTTAAACTTTAGGATTTTGGGTTTCTGCCCCCTTTTTGTGAGTGAATAAAATACTCAAATGTTCAGTAAAAACTGACATGGAGACATGGTGTGCTGCTGTCATGGCAACCCTGTGCTTTCCTTTAGTATGACAGAGGATAATATAAAAAGTGATAAAAGAAATTAAAAGCCGCAGATAAAACAACCTGAAGGAGATGTTTTTTATCTAGAGGAGAAAATACCGTTACTGCATCAGTGGAGCCGACGCGAGGATGGGGGGTCATGGGTGGTTCGTTGGGGGCTGTGAGGGATGCTTCTCAACAACAAACTGCATCTATACAAACAACCAAAATGACAATGAGTTGAGCTTCAGTCAGACCGTCGCGGGACCGCTGTGGGACCTCATCCACACCAGAGGGCCGTGCGGTCTGTCTGTAACGGCGTCTGATCTGCACTAAGACAGCGAGCTGCAGCTCAAACAGAAATCCTTTCTGCAGGTCAATCCGGTGAAGTCAAAATGCTGCTGAGCGTGTTTTCTGCTGCAGTTCATTTAGAATGAAGGTGGAACCGAAAGAACCTGAAGTTCTCCTGTACGGGGGGGGGTCACAGCAGACGTCTTCTGGATTCCCCAGGAGGGTTTAGGGGTTTCCTCTGTCTCTTTTCTTAGCGGACTTCAGTGGCTCTGCCTCTCTGACACCACGTCCTGCAGACGTTTCAGCAGCACATCCGGGCTGCCGCCGTTCTCTGGACACGCCCTCTTAATTGGGGAGTCACATGCGGACACCATGGTCACGTCCCCCTCCATGGTGAGGCCCTCTTCCTGCTGGGCAGAGCCCTGTCGGATCATCCTGTTGATGTCTGACAGATCCTGCAGAAGATAGACGTTTTCATTCATCATCATCAGACTCTTCTCCTCAGATGTTTGGGGTTTAGTGTTTCTGCTGCCGGGCTGAGCCTGGACCTCCTGACTGACCCATCAACCTGGAGACAGAAGAGCTTCTCACTGTGCAGATACAGAACTCTTTCAATCATCTAAAAGTTTGGTGTTCCCCAGGGTTCACATGTGCTTCAATGCCAGACAAGATGGAAAGAGAACAATCTCCAAAACAGTCTAGAATTATTACAGATGAAAGGTCAGGAAGTCGACTCACACGTAGATCCACGTTAACCTTTAACATTAAAAACCACGTTAATCTTTAACATTAAAAACCACGTTAACGTTTAACATTAAAAACCACGTTAACGTTTAACATTAAAAACCACGTTAACGTTTAACATTAAAAACCACGTTAACGTTTAACATTAAAAACCACGTTAACATCTAACATTAAAAACCACGTTAACATCTAACATTAAAAACCACGTTAACATCTAACATTAAAAACCACGTTAACATCTAACATAAAAACCAAGTCAACATCTAACATTAAAACCACGTCAACATCTAACATTAAAAACCACGTCAACATCTACATTAAAAACCAACACGTCAACATCTACATTAAAACCACGTCAACATCTAAACATTAAAAACCACGTCAACATCTAACATTAAAAACCACGTCAACATCTAACATTAAAAACCACGTCAACATCTAACATTAAAAACCACGTCAACATCTAACAATAAAAACCACGTTAACATTTAACATTAAAAACCACGTTAACATCTAACATTAAAAACCACGTCAACATCTAACAATAAAAACCACGTTAACATTTAACAATAAAAACCACGTTAACATTTAACAATAAAAACCACGTTAACATTTAACAATAAAAACCACGTCAACATCTAACAATAAAAACACGTTAACATTTAACTTAAAAAAACCACGTTAACATTTAACATTAAAACCACGTTAACATCTAACATTAAAAACCACGTCAACATCTAACAAAAAAACCACGTTAACATTTAACATAAAAAACCACGTAACATTTAACATAAAAAAACCACGTCAACATCTAACAATAAAAACCACGTTAACATTTAACATTAAAAACCACGTTAACATTTAAAAAACAATTTAACATTAAAAAAAACCACGTTAACATTTAACATTAAAACCACGTTAACATTTAACATAAAAACCACGTTAACATTTAACATTAAAAACCACGTTAACATTTAACAATAAAACCCAAACGTTAACATCTAACATTAAAAACCACGTTAACATTTAAAACCAAAAAAACCCACAAATGATTTGGTGCCTTTGTTTCACCACGAACAGATGATAGAAAAATCCAGATTTAGATCAGGAGGAGAGTGTCAGTGCCTGTGAGTGTGTTTGTGTGTGTGTGTTCATGTGTGTGTGTGTGTGTTCATGTGTGTGTGTGTGTGTTCATGTGTGTGTGTGTGTGTTCATGTGTGCGTGTTCGTGTGTTCATGTGTGTGTGTGTGTGTGTTCACGTGTGTGTGTGTGTGTTCATGTGTGTGTGTGTGTGTGTTCATGTGTGTGTGTGTGTGTTCATGTGTGTGTGTTTGTGTGTTTATGTGTGTTCTTGCCTTGGACGGGCTGCTGTTGATCCTGTAGGTGTAGGAGTTTGGGGAGAAGCAGCCGGGGGAGTTCTTGTGGGGGGAGACGTACAGCGAGTGGCTCTGAGAGACTCGACGGGGTGACAGAGGCTGAGCCCGCACTGACGGGAACGGCGAGAGCAGCGGAGCGTCCGCCTGAAGGGCGAAGCCACATGGAGTTAACACCAAACAGCAGAGTTCAGACGGCTGCAGGTCCGTTCTATTAGAGTTCCATTCTATTAGACTATAATTCTTCGTCCTTGTGCCACAGATAGACTCTCTGATAGTGACTTTTTTTCCCTATATACACACACGTGGACAAAATTGTTGGAACCCCTCAGTTAAAGAAGGAAAAACCCACAATTCTCACTGAAATCACTTGAAACTTACAAAAGTAACAATAAATACAAATCTTATTGAAAATTAAATAATCAAAATCAGCCATCACTTTTGAATTGCTGATTAACATAATTATTAAAAAAACAAACTAATGAAACAGGCCTGGACAAAAATGATGGTACCCATAACTTAATATTTTGTTGCACAACCTTTTGAGACAATCACTGCAATGAAGCGATTTCTGTATTTGTCAATGAGCGTTCTGCAGCTGTCAACAGGTATTTTGGCCCACTCCTCATGAGCAAACTGCTCCAGTTGTCTCAGGTTTGATGGGTGTCTTCTCCAAATGGCATGTTTCAGCTCCTTCCACAGATGTTCAATGGGATTCAGATCTGGGCTCATGGAAGGCCACTTTAGAATAGTCCAACGCTTTTCTCTCAGCCATTCTTGGGTGTTTTTGGCTGTGTGTTTTGGATGGTTGTCCTGTTGGAAGACCCATGACCTGCGACTGAGACCAAGCTTTCTGACACAAGGCAGCACATTTCTCTCCAGAATGCCTTGATAGTCTACAGATTTCATTGTACCTTGCACACATTCAAGACACCCTGTGCCAGATGCAGCAAAGCAGCCCCAAAACATGACTGAGCCTCCTCCATGTTTCACCGTAGGGACAGTGTTCTTTCTTCGTATGCTTGGTTTTTGAGTCTATGAACATAGAGTTGCTGTGCCTTACCAAAAAGCTCCAGTTTGGTCTCATCTGTCCAAAGGACATTCTCCCAGAAGCTTTGGGGCTTGTCAACATGCATTTTTGCAAATTCCAGTCTGGCTTTTTTAGGATTGTTTTTCAGCAGTGGTGTCCTCCTTGGTCGTCTCCCATGAAGTCCACTTTGGCTCAAACAACGACGAATGGTGCGATCTGACACTGATGTACCTTGGCCTTGGAGTTCACCTTTAATTTCTTTGGAGGTTGTTCTGGGCTCTTTGGATACAATTCCAACGATCCGTCTCTTCAGTTTGTCATCAATTTTCCTCTTGCGGCCACATCCAGAGAGGTTGGCTACTGTCCCGTGGGTCTTGAACTTCTGAATAATATGAGCCACTGTTGTCACAGGAAGTTCAAGCTGTTTAGAGATGGTCTTATAGCCTTTACCTTTAAGATGTTTATCTATCATTTGTTTTCGGATGTCCTGGGACAATTCTCTCCTTCGCTTTCTGTTGTCCATGTTCAGTGTGGTACACACCTTTTCACCAAACAGCAGAGTGACTACTTGTCTCCCTTTAAATAGGCAGACTGACTGATTATGAGTTTGGTAACACCTGTGATGTCAATTAAAGGACACACCTGAGTTAATCATGTCAGTCTGGTCAAATAGTTTTCAATCTTTTATAGAGGTACCATCATTTTTGTCCAGGCCTGTTTCATTAGTTTGTTTTTTTAAATAATTATGTTAATCAGCAATTCAAAAGTGATGGCTGATTTTGATAATTTAATTTTCAATAAATGTTTATTTATTGTTACTTTTGTAAGTTTCAAGTGATTTCAGTGAGAATTGTGGGTTTTTCCTTCTTTAACTGAGGGGTACCAACAATTTTGTCCATGTGTGTATGTTACTGTCGTATTGCCTCTATACAATGCTGCTGCAACATTCAAATTTCCCAAGCTGGGATCAATAAAGTATCTTTATCTTTATCCAAGAGCGCCCCCACCTGGTTGTCACTGGTGGCGTATCGCAGAGCGAAGCTCTTCATCTTCACTACGATATACAGTGTTGTAGAACTGGATGAGGTCGCCTCGCTCCTCCTCCGCAGGATCCGGGTTTCCTGGAAGCTGCCTGGTTTTCTTTGCAGCTGAATGAAAAGAACAGGAAATAGAAGCAGGAATGTGGCGACTGTCAAAGTAATGACGATTTTACTCAACCACTAGTTAAAGACTCACTCTGATCATCTTCTGATCTATATTCTAAGTGTTCCCAGACGTCTTTTAGTTTAAGCCCAACCCTTATCCATAACCTGTGTTGTTTTCTAGGACATAGTGTCTGCAGAGCAGCAGGAGTTCATCAGAAATTCACCTCTGAGTTGTAACTGTTTGTGAGATTTCTCCATTCTTTCTCCCGCTAGCTTACAGCCCCTCACACCCCCAACATAAAATTAGCGATACAACAAAAATGTTGAGCAATATCAGAGCTATCCAGCCGCACAGTTCTGATCCAGATTGCAGCTCA
Organism: Oryzias woworae; assembly: GCA_016861445.1. Taxonomy (NCBI): domain Eukaryota; kingdom Metazoa; phylum Chordata; class Actinopteri; order Beloniformes; family Adrianichthyidae; genus Oryzias; species Oryzias woworae. Next base: position 6,794 of record BOLG01001550.1, read on the forward strand.
GATGAGGAAACATAGACGTTTATGGATCTGTTTGTCTGTAAGTGGATACATCAGAATGGGGCGGAGCTTGTGACCCCATCCAGCATGTTTCGAAGTCACAAATACGATCTTTTTCAAACGGCATGTTTTCGTCTGTTGCTGAAATGCAGTTTTAATCTTAATTTTCTTTATAAATGTACCCCATCATCAGAAAAATGCCACCAGAACATGTTAAGAACATCAAAAACAGCATTTTTATCAAAGTGGGTCTTCAAACACTACCAAATGATGGTGGGACGGCGAGCTGTAGCTCAAGTCTGCCAACACGTCCAGTAAAAAAATAAAAAGTAATTTATTTTGAAGGACACACAAACATCAGCAGATGTTCTTGTCAGAAAACCTCCAACGATCAACATTTTCTACAAAGTTCTGACTTGAAACCAGCACTGTTTTGATCTCAGGTGTGTGAGATCTTACAGTCTTCCTCAGAAGCAGAACCTTCCTCCATGTTTTCATCAGCTGACGGGTCTTTGGGCGTCCGGCGTATCAACACGCTGCGATACACCTGCACAAACAGACACGCCAACAAGGTGAGGTTCTGCAGCAGCAGATGAAGCCTTCGTGTGTGCGTTCGTGTGCTTCTCACGTAGCTGCTGGCCTGTGGTTGGCTGCGGTAACACTTCATGATGTCCTGGAAGGTGTGGGTCTCCTTGGTGATCTATGAGCAGAACGTTTACGGTCAGATCACTGATCTGGGTCCAGCATCAACGTCTGTCTGCACTCGTCCTCCTGCTCACCTTAGAGATGATGTAGATGCTGCAGAGCAGCAGCTGGTCCAGGTGGCGGTTCTTCATCAGGTCAGTGCAGTGGACCAGTGAGTGCTCGAAACACGTCCAGATTTTCCCCCGCAGCTCAGAGGAGATGTCCAGCTTCATGCACAGGTCCCTCAGACGGACACTGGCCAGGTGGTACACCTGCAGGCAGGTTGTAGTTTGGAGATGTTCTTCAGGGCGGAGCTTCTTGTGGGTTAAATGTGATCAGAGAACTTTTTGAACAGAAACATCTGCAGGGTCTCTTCACCTTCCTGAAGAACAGGGCGAGCGATCCTGTGCGGCGTGGCCGGCCGCTACCCGTCTGGGGTTCGGTTGTCATGGCGACGGTGGCAGCGGGTCGGCTCGGGGACGACGTCAGCAGAAACTGAGCGGTCACGACTCCAGAGGAGTCACAGGACGAGACAGGGATGAGGGTGAAAGTGCGGTCGGTGCTCACGCCTGCAGGTTGAACATCACACCTTCAGCTCGGGATGCCTTCGCCGCTCAAACCCCACAATCGTAGAGATACAGGAAGTGCTCAAGTGAAAATGACCACCTTGCAGCGGGAGACTCACGACTGTCGTCGGAGCTCCTTGACCGCCGATCTTCAGTGTTGTGCTGCTGCTCGAGCTGAAGGTCAGTTTCTTGGCTGGGGAGGGCAGAGGTCCTGCGGGGGAGGTCAGGCCCACAGACGGAGCTGGAGAGTCGTCGCCAAAGAGACGCCGCTTGGCACTTCCGGCCGCCGGGGAGCTGTACCTGTCGTGAACCGACAGCGGGGAGGGCGGCACCTCTGGGGGGCAGAAGGAGTGAAGTCAGAACTTTGACTGCAGCATCCTGCTCAGACGCGGAGCAGACACCCACCTTTCCGTGCACTCCCAAAACCCGCCCTGAACTCCCGAATGCGGGGGGTGGATGATGGGGGAGTGGGCCGCCAGTGGCAGGTGAGGCTGAACGCCGTTAGAGGAACCCGAGTCCAGACAGGAGGAGAAGTTCACCTGGAGGAGGAGATGAGGAGCTCTGAGGGGGTGCAGAGTCTTATAAAGGGGGGGTTGTGCCAGTGATGTACTCGGACTCTGTGACTTAGAGAAAGGATTCCCAGAATCCTCTGGGCTCAGCTGCTCTAGCCTTCGGCTCTCTGAGGTTCAGAGCGGCTGATGTTCTTTTCCATCTGAGTGAAATCCATAAACACATTGGATTGTTTTCCGTTTGTCTTTAATGACTCAGCAGAAATGCAGAGACAAACCCAGGAAGACGTGGAGATAAAAGACCTGGTTTGATCAGAAACCTGAACCCTCAACAGAACCTGAATGACCTTCATGAAACTTTCATGTGTGGGTCAGCAGAGGATGACCCTGTCAGCATCTTCAGACTGACCAGACCTTCCTGGTTGTTGGTTTGGGTCCCACACTGACCTCCTCCACGGAGGGAACTTTGTTCCCTGTGGCCTCCAGGGCGCTCCACAGCGCAGAGTCTTCGGTCCACGCTCTGCTTTCCAGAACCTGCTCCTCGATGGAGTTCAGGTGCTTCACCATATCTCTGGACAGGCCCTCCTCAGAGCGGATGAACACCTCGATCACCTGCACAGAGAGTCAAACACTGAGACGACCTTTGTCCTTAAACAAACTCACTCGTGGTTCCCATGAGATCCCGTTTCTCCACGGATCTCCATTAGAGCTTTGCAGAGCAGCATCTTCACCTTAAAGAAGTAGAACGGGGCCAGTTTGAAGACATGGATGATCCACGGGAAGGTTCTCTGCGAGCTGTAGGAGAACAGCACCACCTCTAGGCAGCAGGCCATCAGCGAGCAGTGAAAGATGTCCTGCTCCAGCAGAACCTGCAGAACAAGCACAGCGCCGTCAGATCAGACTGAGCAGCTCCAGCGTGTTTACCTTCATGCCGCTTACGCTCATGTCTCTGCCCTGCAGCCGCTTGGTCTCCTGCACCAGAACGTTCTCCAGAACCTTGTAGTAAAGGATCTCAGCCAGCTTCAACCGGTTCTCTGCAAAGTCTGAAGCAAAGACAACCAGCCTCACTCTTTCTGGACTGAACCTGACAGAGGTTCTGAGCAGAACTAGATACCTATATGGGAACCGGGAGTGTCCTCCAAGTCGTTGGTGTAATGTTCTTTGAAGGTCAGACCCAGACTCTTCACTCGGGCCAGAACAGACCCTGTGGGATCCCTGGAGCAGGTTCTGCAGGGCAAACAGAGGAACCAGGACACAAACATTCATGACAGCTTCCCTGAAGAACCTAAAGGCTTTTCCTGGTTTATGAGCTTCCTCTCAGCAGCTGTGTGAAGACAAACACTGACTTAAAGATCTGCATCAGGTTTTCGCTGGGAGCCATCCTCAAACCCGCCACCATGCTCTGCAGCCGGCTGACGCTCTGCGTCGCCGAGGAGACGGGAGTGACGAGCAGGTCCTTCTCCTTCAGGTAGACCCGTCCCGTCAGAGGGGTTGATGGAGCAAGGGAGGCGGGCTGCAGGGATCGAGAGAAGGTAAAGAAGTAAAACGAAATAAACTATTTTTTTTAAAGCAATAAGCTTGTGCAAGGTCTGAACATGATTCACACATGACAGTGTGAAAAATGACACAAAAATAAGTTACTGTTCCAACATATGTGGTCTATGCTACAGCTCCAAGTTAGATGTGGAAAATACTGTGATATTCAGGTCTATTTTCATGTCTATCAAATCTGAAACTAAGACAGTTTTTTGAAAACACAAAGAACTATAAAAAGCCTCCATGTTCATTCTGGATGACTTTATGTGTTCTATTACAATGTTGCACCAGTCTCTCTATCTCTCTCCATATCTGCCTTTTGTTCACAGTTCTGCGCTGCTGCGAGTCTACCACGCCGCAACGGAGTGCATTGAGTAAAAACTCACACTGACCACCAGTCACATGCAACTTGGAGAAAAAAAACTAAGACAGTGAATTCATATTTGAAAAAACAGCTCCCAGGAAGAATCCAGATTTGATTTTCACACCAAAGAGCTGCTTTAAAGTCGTTTCATTTGTAAACGACACATCAGCACATGGGGCGGATCTCTGCTCTGCTGCTCACCTGCTGTTAGGCTCTACGAGTGCGGCTCTACGAGGGCGGCTCTACGAGTGCGGCTCTACGAGTGCGGCTCTACGAGTGCGGCTCTACGAGGGCGGCTCTACGAGGGCGGCTCTACGGGTGCGGCTCTACGAGTGCGGCTCTACGGACTGCAGCTCTACGAGGGCAGCTCTACGAGGGCAGCTCTACGAGGGCAGGCTCTACGAGGGCAGCTCTACGAGGGCAGCTCTACGAGTGCAGCTCTACGACTGCAGCTCTACGACTGCAGCTCTACGAGGGCAGCTCTACGAGGGCAGCTCTACGAGGGCAGCTCTACGAGGGCAGCTCTATGAGTGCAGCTCTACGACTGCAGCTCTACGACTGCAGCTCTACGACTGCAGCTCTGAATGTGGAGGAAAAACAATGACGGGAATCCTCTTTCTCATGGGCATAGTGTGAGCCTCTTCCTCACAGGATGGTCATGTAAAAGTGACTTTGGTGATGGATCGGCGATGAACACATCCGGACTCACGAGTGTTAAAGAGGACGCACCTTCTCCACGTGTTGCTGCATCTGATTGGCAGATCGGTCTGGAAGGATCTTTCTCGGAGTTCCGATTTCCTCGTCTGCATCGGCTCCCAGAAACACCCGCTCATCGAAGTCCCCCACTGTCAGCACGTACTCCTCATACTCCCTATTTATGGCTTTACTGTGGGAACAGACAGAATGCACCTCTGAGGAAACCCCACAGGAGAAACACCTTCAGACACTAGAAGGTCATGTACTTGTTATCTATGAAGTTCTGAGGGTCCAGCAGCTCCGTCAGAAGATCCTGGTTTCCCTTCAGGATCTGATGGATGCAAAGGAAGATAGAAGAATTACAAAGCTGTGGGTCAAACAGAGGATCAGGAAGAAGGTCATGAATGGTCAAGAATGCAAAGTAAAGACGGGGGTTGTGTGTGTGTGTGTGTGTGTGTACACACACAAGATGTCACATTTTGGACAGGTGAGGAGACCTGAGAGCACCTGTCTCTGGAAGAGCTTCTGGATGTAGGGTTTGAAGTAGTGCTGCTTGATGCCTTTGGCTTCAACCACCAGCCCATCATGGAGCTCACACAACCAGTCCAGCGCACAGGGGGGCTCATCTGCCAAAACATGGCAGTCTGTGCGATACTGGAGGGGCAGACCTGAGAAGAGAAAAACACGCAAAGATCTTAGATCCCCAGCAGAAACTCTAAAGGTTGCTCGTCCAAGCCCGGAGGGCCACAGGTTGTTCATATGAACATGAAGCTTCACGGCGAGGAACGCTGGTTTGAAGCTCACTGGGGTCTTCCATGAAGCTGCTTTCTCCAACACGTGCCACTCAGATTAATGTATGTTAGTGTGTTTATATTTATATGTGTGTGTTAGTGTGTAAATAGAAAAGAAGCTGTGTGACCGTAACGGAGCAGACCAACCTCTGAAAGACAGGTTGATGAGGTCCTTCCTGTTTGCACACAGCAGAGCGTTGCCAAACACCAGGTCCAGACAGCAGAGCAGCAGGTGGTACGAGTTCACCAGGTCATCGCCGATCATACGGAAGTTTCCTAGACAAAAAAAATCATATTTTTGTGTTACACCACAGAAACGGCATCAAACCCCAGCAAGTTCATTGCAGGGTCAGAGGACTTTTCATGGCTTTTAACCTGCAAACACAGAAATCTTCTGTGTTTGAATATATGAATCTAAACTTGATGATGTTCTCTACATCTCTCCTTTCAGATATAGATGCTGTTTTCCACAGCTTAAGCAGATCTGAGCCCGGAAGGTCCAGAATGGCCAGACTGCTCTCAATTTGTTTCTTGGTACCTTTGGTGTAGACAAAGAGAGTCCAGCAGAACTTGAAGACATCGCTGATGTGACAGGGCAGCCGCCTGCAAGCACACAAAAAGAAATCCTGAAGATTCCTGAAAGCTCTGCATCTGTTCAGCTGCGGTCAGTTCAGTGCAAACAGGAGCTGGATCTGACATGGAGACGTCCACCAACCTGAACATGAGCCATCAAAGTCTGTGCAGGGACATTTATGAGATCTGGGTGTTTCAATGAAAGCAGTAAAAATCTAAAGTTTTACAGTGAGATGTCATGAAACCTGCACAGACATGAAGTTCCAGACTTATTCTCATACTTTCAGACAAAATGACCTTTTAAGAGTGCGACTTATATGACAGGTACGAACTGCATTATGGGAATAATGCTTTACATAACTGGTTCAAAGAAGACGTAGTGTTTTTGAGTCATTAGGCAGCAGTCTGAGGTGTGCAGCCACCCACCTGTGCTTCCTGCTGCGGGGCTGCCGGGGGGGCTCGCTGCCCTGCGGGTTCTGGAACATGTCCATGAAGATGGGCTCAAACTTGCGGAAGATCACGGTGGAAACCTCAAAGTTTCGCTCTAGCCGCTCCATCCGAAGCCGGAAATCTTGTGACAGATTTGACATGTCTGCCCAATTCCTCATCTTAGAGAAGAACTGGATCAGGCTGGGAAGTAGACCAAAAACAAACGTGACCACAGCTGCAAACTTCAACTCCAAGTATAAACAGAAAGATCCCATTTGACCAGGATTTACCATAAAATCCTTTTTTAAATTAGTTCCACATTCAGAAGCTGCAGAGCAGAATCTGACCTGAGTTTGGAGGAGCGCAGGATCCTGGTCAGGGACACACAGTTGCCCTCCATCAGCCCCTTCCCCACAGTGGGGATGGACCCCTTCCTGCAGGCGGCGTACAGAGAACAGGCCAGCCAGTGGACCACCTCCCCCTGCAGGAAGACAGCAGCACATTTCTGTATCACCCAGTTCTGCCCGCCCATCAGTGCCCAAATGCCCCTGGGCCTGGTTAGTGCCTTACATGGCAGCTCTGCCTTCAACGGTGTGTTAATAGAATGATTAGTGAAATAAAGATGGTAGAAAAACAACATTTACTGTCACTCACGCACAAAAAAACTGACAGACAGAAGTCAGTTTGGAGATAAAACAAGAATGCTTTCAAACCTTTGCAGCAAAATCTCCAAGGTTTAAATGTATGAAATTTTGAATTTTTTATTGCAGAAATATTTAGGATTTAAGTGTTTCTAGGAACATGTTTAGACTGCAAAATACAGCATTTTTAAAATCACATTTGTTTAAAATTCACTTTCCATTTTTAACCATGTGAAGTTCATAACGTAACAGCAGTTCTGCTTTTGTACATCAAAAGATATTCTTTGTTATTGTGATGAACTTGTGCTTGAGTTTCAAAATTCAGTGGATGCAGCTCCACATTGTAATAATAAATACAAGTACAAGTTTTAATAGTTTTATGTTTACATCAGTTACAGGTAAACTTAAAGACAGGCTCCTCCCCCTCCCCTCACCTGCAGCATCTCGCTGTGACGTTTACACAAACGTAAACAACAACAACAAGAACAGCCGAAACATTTGAGTTTGAACACACAGCTTCAGAAGCATTCATCGTTTTCTAGCATCATATCTGCGGTTTCTGCGGGTTTTGGAGCCGCTTTCCGCTCCGCTGTTGGATCATCTCCATTCAGCAGCATCCCCGTAGTGACCGGAGACCAAACCCGCAGGAGCGCTTCGCCCCCGGACCTCCTTCAGCTCCCTGCGGGTCAGACAACAGCGCCTCCCGGGGGCTCAAACGATCACTGACCCGAAGTGTTTACCTCCAGGGTGTATGTATTCCATATGGAGGTGAAGTTCTCCATGGCCTCACTGGCTGTCTGCTCGTCCATGTTCAGCTCCTGACACAGCACCTCCAAACTCCTCCGGACCGAACTCTCCTCCATCCTCCCCGACTCAGAATCCGAAGACTCCTCCCCTCGCATTCACAGAACCGTCGCTTCCCGTCCGCGCGCTCAACTCTGACCCAGAAACCGAACAACGACGGAGCTCAGCTCTCTCCACAACAACACGAAGCCCGTCGCTTCCGCTAACAGCTCCCAGCATGCAGCGCGGTGGCGCGAAAACTTCACCCTTCTGACCAATCAGAGGCGAGAAACACAAAGCCCCACCTTCTCCGTCACAGAAGCTTGCGGATGTCAACATTTTTTCCCCCAAAAAACTTTATTTAAAAAGTACAAACAAACACGTTTAAGGTATTTCTTTTGTAAATGTGAATACATATTTGTCAATAAAGGTTTGTTTAAAAAGTGTCGTTTCGTAAATTTAAGTAAGAGTTGTGCAACTTACTTCGACCGACACACTACACATTATTTGTTAAAAACTCTTTAATGACCAGATGTGTCCACTAACGTGTCTGCAGTCTTGTAATCAGTCAGTGGGCCTATATAAAGGGCTGCAGGAAGCCGCTGTGCTGTTTGGTGACATGGTGTGTACCACACTCAACATGGACCAAAGGAAGCAAAGGGAAAAGTTGGTTCAGGACATTAGAAAGAACATTTTAGACAAAAATGTTGAAGTAAAAGGCTATACGATGTCTTCAAGCAGCTTGATGTTCCTGTGAGTACAGCGGCACATATTATTCAGAGATGTAAGATCCATGGAACTGATACAAACGGTAACAAAAGAGCCCAGAAAAACCTCGACAGAGAATAAAGGTGAACTTCAAGCCCAAGGAACATCAGTGTCAGATCGCAACATCCGTCGTTGCTTGACACAAACTGAACTTAATGGAAGACGACCAAGGAGGACACCATTGTTGAAAGCAAATCATAAAAAACTACACTGGAATTTTCCAAACTACATTTTACAAGCCACAAAGCTACTGGGAGAATTCCTATGGACAGATGAGACACAAATTGAACTTTTTGGAAAGGCACATCAGCTCTATGTTTACAGAAGGAAAAATGAAGCAAATCAAGAAAAGAACATGGTCCCTACTGTGAAGCATGGAGGAGGCTCTGTTATGGTCTGGGGCTGCTTTGCTGCATCTGGCACAGGATGTCTTGAATCTGTGCAGAGTACAATGAAATCTCAAGACTATCAAAGGATTCTAGAGAGAAATGTACTGGCCTGTGTCAGAAAGCTTGGTCTCAGTCACAGGTCATGGGGTCTTGCAACAACCACACAGCTAAAAACAGCTAAACTGTGTACTTTAGCTAAAAACACTCATGAATGTCTGAGAGGAAAACACTGGACTGTTCTAAAGTGGCCTTCTATGAGCCCTGATCTAATTCCTATTGTGCATCTTTGGCTGAAACATGCCGTCTGGAAAAAGCATCCTTCAAACCTGAGACAACTGGAGCAGTTTGCTCATGAGGAGTGGGCCAAAATACCTGTCAACAGCAGAACTGTCATTAACAGTTACAGGAACCGTATGATTGCAGGGATTGCCTCAAAAGGTTGTGCAACTAAATATAAAGTTAAGGGTACTATCATTTATGTTCAGCCCTGTTTCATTTTGTTTTGTAAATATTTCTGTGGAAGGATGGTTGAAAAACAATGTCTGATTTTCATTGGTTTAATTTGTCTTTCTGTGGATATGGCAGAGAGCGAAGGCGGTCGCTGAAGGCGCCCCTTTGGTCGGCGAAGACTCCATGTAGGGGGTGACCAGTGTTTTTCCTTTTGCTATCCAGCTTGGACAGTATCCTCTGTTCTGTCACAGCCTCCACCGTTTCCATGTTTAGCCCCACCTCACAGCCTGCCCTGTTAATCAAGCAGTTCCGTTTTTTGTTTTGGCTGCCCCACCAACACACCACCACATAACACAGGGCTCTGAAACCATCAGACTGACAAAACATAAACAAGGAGTTTTCAGCAGACATTAAAAGAGGCCCATCTTTTTAAGAAGTAAACCTTCTCTGCCCCTTTCTGTATATAGAGTCCATGTTTGCCGACTAGTTCAGATTCTAGTCCAGCAGGATTCCTAAGTATTTGTAGTTGTCAACAACCTCCACCTCTGCTCCATCAATGATGATGGGCTCAACCGCAGCAGTTGCTCGACAGCAGTCCAGTACCATCTCCATTGTCTTGATGGTGTTCCGGTGGAGGCAGTTTCGTTGGCTCCAGTGCTCAAAGTTCTCCACCAGTTGCCTGTACTCCCCCTCCTCACCCTCTTTGATACATGCCACAATTGCAGTCATCTGAGAACTTCGGTGACATGTATCAGAGTTGTAGGGGAAGTCAGTGGTGTAAAGGTGAAGAGGAGTGGTGAGCCAGAGGCGATGTCACAGCCAAAGACAGGAAGAAGGGGCTTGATTGTATTAAAAGTACAGGAAAGTAAAAAAAGAGCATTCTAAAAACGCAGACCCCCTGCATCCAGGCAGGAGAGACCCCGGTGTACAAGATATAGGACGACGTCTTCCACTCAAACCTAGGCAAAGTGGAGAGGGTCCCTATCCCTCTGCACCTGTGGTCACAGGAGCTGCAGGACCAGTCGCTCCAGCATCTTCTTGACGTGTGGTGAGGGCCGGTATTCATTCAGCTCTCTGCAACTCTTCTTGGGAACAGGCACAATGCAGGATGCTTTCCGCAGGCTCAGGATTGTAAACCGGCTGTAGGGAGTCTCCTGGTTCAGCAGTAGAGGCCTTTAGGAGCTGAGGACACACTCTGTCTGGGCCTTCCTGAGGTGGAGCTGTCTCAGGTCCATGCTCACTTGATCAGCAGTGATGGAAAAGAAGTGACAGTTGGGACTTGATGACTGAGAGGATGACAAAGGGGAGTCAGAGAAGAGGCGAACAGAGGTAGGATGGTTGGGAAGGCTGGAGGGGTGCTGCAGTACAGAGGAGCTGGAAACAGAGGGGGCAGGCGAACCGCTTGAAGAGATCCTCAGCTCCCTCCTGACTCCTGCATGCCGTAATGTCCCCTTTTTTCTACAGTCATAATCTCCACTGTTCCAGACCTCCTGCAAGTTGTTTTCTTTCAGCTTCTTCTCTCTAGCTTCCTTTCATATGCTTCTTTGGCTTCCCTCATGCAAGCTTTAAGCTCATGTTGGGCCTTTCTTATATCCACCCGATCCTTACTTCTTAAAGCCCTCTTCTTCCTGTTCAGAACTGCCTTGACTATACTGGTAACCCTGGGTTTGTTGTGAGAAAAGCACCTGACAGTTCTGACAGGGACCACACGTCCGCACAGAAGTTAAGATGGTCTGTCATGCAGCCCACAGCCCCCTTGATGTCATCCCCATGAAACCCAAACAGCTCACTCCAGTTAGTGCTCTTGAAGCATCCTCTGAGAGCCTTCTCGGCTCCAGCAGACCATCTCCTGATCTGCCTGATGGTGGCCAGTTGCCTCTTCAGCAAAGGGGTGTAGCCAGGCTGCAGGTGCATGAGGTTGTGGTCAGATTTTCCAAGAGGTGGGAGAGGGGTAGCTGAGTATGCGTCCAGAATGTTTGCATACAGTTACACTGCAAGCAAATCCAGATTCAATCGCAAAACGCTTTTTTGATGGTCAGATGATATGGGTGACACCATCGTCTGTTGGTGTACAGGATGAACCCACCACCCGCTGGGGTTTGGGTCGCGGTCTGCCCTCACGGTGATGAAGCCGGGCAGATCCACGTTAGCATCTGGTACGTAGCTAGTTAGCCACGTCTTGGTGAAGGGGGAGACTACTCTCCATTGAACACTGTTGGGTCTTGATCAGTCCGGTAACCTCATCTGTCTCGTTAGACAAGGCGCTAACACTTCCCATAATAATGGAGCTGCAGATGGTTTGAAATGCTGCCAGTTAGCTGCTTTAACCTTCAGCCGCGCTTTGGCTTCCCGCTATTTCCGCATAAGCTCAGATGGAATGACATGACGGAATTCTGAGTTTTTATGTTTCCTGAGCGCCATTATTTCTTTTCTTGATTATACCAGCCTACAAATGCTGGCTTTCATTAGTAGAACAGAGAGAGCAAGTCTCACAGACTTGAAAAACGTGAGAACATTCACACACCACAGAGTAACAAAGGTGCAGTCTCGCTCGTGCATGCGCAACAAGGGAGAAGGAATTAAAGCTAAGTAAAGTTATTACAAGTTAAAATTTAATGCTTCAATTGAAGGCTGTAGTCACAATTTCCAAAATAATCAGCTGTAAATAAACTTTGCATTTGTCATCCTAATGGTTTAATATCTATGAAAGAAAAACACACAGGACCCCCTTTAATGCTCACTTTATTTGTGTAAATCAATAAATCAGTTCAAACCCCACTGACCACATCTCATTACTTCTGGAAAATAGTCATTAAAATAGCTAATTTCTGCATAGAGTCATCAGTACAGTGAGGCATTTCCAATAGTGTTTACAATCGTTGGTCAAAACTACAATCTATGCTCATAATCACCACACACTAAACAAACAGTATGAGCTCTCTAAAATGGTGTTTTTCAAAGTATGAAAGAGTCAGAGAAAAAACGAAAGTTAGTGTAAGTATCAGCTAAAAACACATTACCAAACCTTTGTGTAAAATAAACAGTTTATCAAAACTCCCAGCAGTTTTTACTTCTGTGTACTTTAATTCATACATACATTACTGTAGAGAAAGATTAGTCATTAAAAGGCCTACAGCTCCATCCAGACTGTGTCTGCTCTCAGAGCGTGCTGTATCTGGAGAGATCTCTGGTCTCCGTCGTCTTTAACAGCAGTTTGGGAGCAGAAGAGCTGCTGCCGCAGTGGTAGCCATTACTTTTAGGAGCTGGAGGGAAACAGAAAACTCTGATGATAAAAAAGTCAGTAAATGTTTAGACATAGTGTTGCACTGCTGTTGTGGGACTTACAGTAGCTGGAGACAGCCTGGATGTTGAGGATGGATTGTTGTCCAAGTCTTAAGAAGAGAAGAGAAGCACAAGTGAACTTTAACCTGAACCACTTCTGGCTTTAAAATATTCACGAATAAACAAATGCAGCCTTTTCATTTTGCTCCTGGTTTCAGGGACTACGTTTGTTTACTGAAATGTAAATGTCAAAAACAAGATTTATGAGCAACTGAAACCAATCCAGGCTTGAGAGTGGGAGGTGCCTGAGAGACACGTTACCACAGCAAGAGTCTCCAGATGAAAGATGTTCTGGTTAATGAAACCATCCATCCAGTTCAGAGTTTGTCCACTTTTTGAAACTAAGTGAAACTTTATAAAGCATTTTGTCTTAATAGTCATGCTTCAAACTCATTTAGAATGGAGACACAATCAAAGGGCGAAACTCCCACAACATGTATGTTCAGAGTTAAGAGGTGGAATTATCATTTCAGAAAGATGTTCCTCCACCTGTCTTCCTCTCCCTCCAGGAGCTTCCTGTAGGTGGCGATCTCGATGTCCAGCGCCAGTTTCAGGTTCATCAGGTCCTGCAGGTGAAAACAGCGGCATTGCTTGAGTTCTGCTCTTGTCATTTGTTCTCACTGTGCCTGTCCTCACCTGGTACTCCCGCAGCTGTCTGGCCATGTCCTGCTTGGCTCTTTGCAGAGCATCCTCCAAGTCTCTGGTTCGGGCTTTGGCGTCTTTCACAGCCAGTTCTCCACGCTCCTCTGCTTCAGCCAGCTGGTTCTCCAGGTTGGCGCGCTGAGGGAGGAGTGGGGAGAGGAGTGGTCAGAAAGGGAGTCGTGCACTGTATAAAAGCAGTCGTGTTGGACGGTGAGGTGTACCTGGGCTTTCACAGCCTCTATCTCACTCTGCAGGCGGCTGATCAGACGGTTGACCTCGGCCACTTCTGCTTTCACCATGCGAAGCTCGTCTCCAAACTGGCTGGCCTGCACTGACATCTGATCAAACTGGAGGCAGAGAAAGGCTCTCTGTTACTCACACACCAAGGAATCATTGTTTTAACTCAAGGGATGTTTCTGTTTACTTTGATTAAAAAATCCTGAGAATGACATTTTAGGAACATGTTACAAGAACCAGACTCATTCTGCTCTGTTCCATCATCCTGACCTTGCTCTTGTACCAGGCCTCCGCTTCATCTCTGCTGCGAGCTGCTATCTCCTCATACTGGGCTTTGACTTCAGCCACAATCTGCTCCATGTTGAGGCTTCGACTGTTGTCCATTTGGACCACCACCGAGGTGTCTTTGATGCTGGCCTGCAGCTCCCGGAGCTCCTGGTTCCATTTCAGAAAGAGAACCCTTTTAGCACCACATTCCTTAGTTATTAGTTCAAGAATGAAAACATTCAAAAAGCCCATCACTGTAAAGTACAAAAAAGTCAAAAGGAGACAAAAATGGAAGATTTAAATGAATATAAACAACATAACAATAAAACAATGCAAGAAATTTAGAGAAGTACTACCTCCTCATAGATGTTGCGCAAGAAGTTGATTTCATCAGTCAGAGCTCCAACTTTGTCCTCAAGATCTGCTTTCACCAAATAGGCTGAGTCTACATCCTGAAAACACACAGAGACAAACGTCACAAACGTTTGGTTTCACATTTATGTCATTATTGTCATTCATGCGAGGAATCACTGATGCTCCACCGAGAGAAATCCCAGCATATAAACATCAAATGCTATGATATGATTGGATAATAATGTATTCCTGACTCATGCTTTAAAGCAAAAATAGGACAAGATAAAAAATAAATACAAAAGAAATATGCGAAAGAGAGTGATAAGAAGTAAAAGCCTTATGAATTCTCACCTCCATGCCCTGGAGCAGGGATGGGCAACTCCAGGCCTCGAGGGCCGCAGTTTCTGTATGATTTCCAGATATCCAAGCCCTACTCATGACTGATTACCTGGTTCAGGTGTGTCCAGCAAATTAGAACATGCCAGAGCAGGGTATGTTGGACAACATGCAGGAATGCGGCCCTCGAGGCCTGCAGTTTCCTATCCCTGGTCGAGACCAAACTTATTACCACTTATTACCACACCCAGAGCACTCACTCTGACAAAAAGACGAAGGCAGGTCAAAACAGGTACGTTAGACAGATGCAATATATATAAAAACAATAAATGTCATAAAGGAGGTTTTATTCAAAACATATCAGAATTTCTGACCCCCAGATTCTACAGGATCCAAAACAGAAATCCTTTTTGATTTCCTCATTTAGCTTCAGTCATTACCCAGTTCTTCTGAACTGCTGAGCAGATAAAGGTGCACTTGTGAAGCATCATATTTAATAGTTATTAAGGCTTAAAACACACTAATATGAAAATGTGGGTGAATCCTAAAATCATATTAAAACATATTCCCTCAGAGTTTAACCACAAAAGAAATGGTGTCCTGCAACAGTTAAAGAAACTGGTAACAGTGTTACAATCAAGCAACGAAAATGGATTTAGTAGAAAGTAAAGGTTAAAGTCACAGATTTCAAAATGTTGAAAAGATCCAGAAAAAAGATGCACTCGTGTTTAAAAGTCTCTTTTGAAAGGATTGAAAATAAATGAGAGCAAAAACCCTTTAAGCATTATGTATATTTTTCCTCATCACTGGTGTTAAATCTGAGTTATAAAAAGCAAAGTTTCAAAGAAGAATGAAATAAAAGTGCAGAATAAAGTGTTTTCACAATCTGAAGATGTGTTTTCTTTATGTTTGAAGATTCCAATGAAATGTGATCATCATTCATTTAAAATGAACCAGTTTTTTCTTTCTGAAGTGACTTTAGTACCAACAACAAGGCTGGTGTGTCAGCGAACTTCCTGATGGAGAATGACCAGCAGCGTTCACGTGTGACGTTAACGTTCTGACTGAGTGACAATGGAAAGCGAAAACAAAGCACAACAGAATGGTTCACCTTACTCACCACACCTCTGAAGCTGAATAGGAAAATTGTGTTCTGACCTTTTTCAGGATAACAAAGTCGTTTTCCAGGTTGTTCCTTTTGTTAATTTCATCCTCGTATCTGTGGCAGAAAGAGCACACGATCAGGCTTCTTAGATCTGCAGCATTTTGTCCTTGAAATGTCAAGAATGTGTGGTTACTTGTGTTTGTAGTCCTCCACGAGGCTCTGCATGTTCCTCAGCTCCCCGTCCAGCTTGATCTTGTCGTTGTTGACCAGGTCCATCTGGCGCCTCAGGCTGGCCATGTGGGCCTCAAACATGGGTTCCACGTTGGAGCGGCTGACCCCCTGACCCTGCAGCAGCTCCAGTTTTGTTTCCAGCATCTTGTTCTGCTGCTCCAGAAAACGCACCTGAAGGAAGCAGACGGAAACGATGGTGCAGAATGAGCAGAGGCTGGACGAAGGTCACAGCGTTTCCGATTCCTGAAACATTTGTTTTACGAAGTTTCTGAACTGTTCAGTCAATTTCTAAATCAGCTTATCAAACCATTGAGGTAAGATCAGGATGTCAAGATGTCACCATGAAGCTGCTATCAGCACAGAACACACAGCTGATGTCAGCTGGAGTCACATGGTTTCAATCACCTGTAAAGGTGTGAAAACAAATGCCCCCAAACTCTTCATGCTCATTAGAGCAGTACATGCTTAACGTTGGGTTTGAAGGCCAGAGAGCAACGAAGAAAATGTTGTGTTTTTGATGATAATAAATGTCTTTAGAAGTTCAGAAAAAGGAAAAATCCATCTCGACATGTTAAATGCAAACAATCCTTCTCAGAACCACGGATCATTTTAAACTTAGACTTTAGAGGAATGAAGTTGTGGCTGCAGAAGATTCAGTGGAGCTTTCCATTGTTTTTCACCTCATGAAGGTCCACACTCATCCTCAGCACAGAACCAGCACCTCCAGCCGCACCATTGCATGAACATTTGTGCCGTGTGTGTTGGAGAAGGATCCTCTGAGGATCAGAATGGTTTTGTACACTGATAGGCGGCCTCTTCTGCAGACTGTCTCACATGCTCTCTCTGAGTTTCCTTAGGACACTCAGAGGTCAGAAGCTGCATGCTCCCAGCAGATCACAGCTCAGGCTCTTGTGACCTCTAATGCAGTCCTCGCTGGTATCAGATCCGGTTTCCGTCCTGCAGATGGGTTTCACTCTCTCCCAGACAAAGCCTGGGCTCTGTTCCGGACAGAGAAAGGTTCCCTCTGAAGCACAAGTACCATAGCTGACTGGACCGATCAGGTTACCCCCCCCCACACACACTCAATGAGACGGAAATGGGACAGATGGGTCAAATGTCTTGCAGCCCGGTACCATCAGAATACTGAGGATTTTTTCAATCCCAGGTGGAGGCTGGGGTGTGTGTGTGTTTCCAGTGAATGTCATTACATGCTTTAGGGGTCTGGAGTCTCACCAGAACCGGAACCAGATCCTCTTTGGCACCAGCAGCAGCAGCAAAGCTTAGTTGTTTTTGGTGTTTTTGCAGGAGGGAAGCAGCTCTTCAATGTTTCAATTTGGTGGCATCAGATTACAGCTGTCAGTGCAAATGGAGAGATACTAAACACATCCAACAGGAAGGAGATGAGCTGTCTGCTTTCATGATTCTTCACAATAAAAGCCTTTGTTTTCTGTTCTCATAACATAAAGTCACATGATACATGTACAGTACAGGAGTTTGTAATAATGGAGGAGAACTTAAGCTTTGACAGAGTTTTGGAAAAGATTCATAATGGTGGCTCCTCCCACCTAGTGTTTCAGGTACTTTCCAAAGATTCACCTGTTGATGGTTAAAAAGTTTCTCAGTCAGAATGTTTCCTAACAGGACAAACACAGACAAACATTTTCTTTCTGTTTTTCATCCAAACAGAGGAAAAATGTTTCATATTTGAGGCTTTCATGCAGACAGCTCCATGTCACCGAACGCCTGAGGTTTTCCTGCACTGAAATGTGGAACCAACAATGCCTCCATTGTGTGCAGGTCACCCACTCCGTGAGAAAGCATCCGAGTCCCCTGAGGAGAGTATCAATGTCCAGGGTTTGGCCCGTCGTTGTACCTGTGGGAAATGTGTGTAGAACCACCAGAACCGCATTTCACTGGAGGGAAGGGCCGGCCCTCCTCCCGCAGACACACACATCACCATAACACTACCACCACTGTCCGGAACAGAAACAATGTAACAGCCTGGAACATGTGGCAATAAAAAGTTCTTTCTTTTACCAATAAAATAACCAATCCATTCATCCATCCATCTTCTTCCACTCATCTGAGACCGGGTCGCGGGGGCAGCAGTCTAAGCAACGATGCCCAGACTTCCCTCTCCCCAGCCACTCATTTCAGCCGCTTGGATTCGGGACCTCGTTCTTTCAGTCGAGACCCAGAACTCATGACCATAGGTGAGAATTGGAGCGAATATCGGCCGGTAAATTGAGAGTTTTGTTTTTTGGCTCAGCTCTCTCTTCACCACAACAGACCGGTACAGCGACCGCTGTAGATAATTTACAGGTAACGGCTGTGTTTTCCTTAAGCTTAGCCCCAATGTTATAATTATGTCAATTATGTTATAAAAATGTTCTGCGTTGCTGGAATCTTATTTGATTCTCATGTTTTTTGCACCAACAACAATTTTCACATTCACTGGAATGAACAGTCAGGATACAAGCAATGAATTTGGGTTTAGTGCTCTTGAGCCAGGCTCTGCATAAACATTTCTGAGTTCAAATGACAGGTGTTGGCTGGTTCCTCTCTAGGTTTTGAAAGCTTAAAAGCTCTGATGGATCTGCTTACACATTAGACCTGAGGTTAGTTTGAAACTTCCCCAACAAGAACACGATCATATTACAAAAACAACACACACACACCCCCACACCCCCACACACACACACACACACATGCACACACCAATCTGATGGTATTTAAAATGGAAGAGTCGCTGGATCCAAAGGACGGATGGATTCCTCCACATTTCTTAGTTGACCGCATTTTTCTGTTTGCTTGAGAGTTTTAATTTGTAATTCAATGTGTGTTTTACTAAATATATATTTTAAAAATCTAAAACCTTTGTATAAACACTTTTTTGAAATCATTTTTTTTCTGGTTTATTTATCAGAAAATTTTGACATTTAGTTTTGCAAAACATAGATGTTAAAAAAAACACTAAAATCCAAAAGTTGTTCTTTGTTAAAAAATCTGACAAAATGTTGCTTTTCAGCCACTTTTCAGAAGGAAAAAAAAACTTGAGGCTTCATCACACAAAGTCCCAAATCCTATTAACAGTATTTTTTAACCTCAGGTCTGCATCAGCACCATCCTTTTGGGAAAGATTTCTTCTTTTATTTTAATCAGTAAACTGGAGCTGCTGCAGATTTCACCTTTACAAAGAAACATTGAATATAATGTTTAATTTGAACCTGATCCTGTGCTGAAACTGGAAGAGCAAAAATAAAAGAATCTCTTTAATCCTCTTAAAAATATTAGAAAGTTGCTCCTTTAAACATCCTCAAACATGATTTTTTTTACCTTGTCTATGAAGCTTGCAAAGCGGTTGTTTAAGCTCTTGATCTGCTCCTTCTCAAAAGCTCGGCTCATGGACAGGTTGGGGTCGATCTCCAGGTTCAAGGGGGCCAGCAGACTCTTGTTCACAGACAGGGACGTCAGTGAGGGCCCCAGTCCGGGATGATGGCCATTGGTGCCAGCATACAGAGAGCTGCTGCTCAGCGAGACGCCGCTGAAGCCCCCCTGACCTGGAACAAAGCCACTCAGCCGCCGGGACGGAGTGCTGGTCCGGACGGAGCTGCTGGAGCTGATCCTCTTGTTTCTGCTCAGACTCATAGTGAGGAGCGATGGATGGCAGAGCGAATGCAGAGAAGAGGAGCAGGGATGAAGAGGAAGCAACCAGAAAGAGAAGCTGCTGGAGGAACCGTGACAGCACAGGAACAGCTGAGGGGAGGATGTCTGAAGACTGGGAGGTGTCTCAGGTGTCTCATGACCTTCTAAATCTCCCCAGGGTGGAGTCAGCAGGGGGGCGGGTTTGAAGACCACACAGCTTCAGTATCCCATGTCTGATGTTCTTGATCTCCATGTGGAACAAACTGTTCTCATCAAGTTCTGACATTTTAAGTGAAAAAAACAACCACACAGCTACAAACAAACATGTTTTCCGAGTTTTTAACGATTGCTTGATATAGCAACATTTCGTATGTAAAAAACATATTTGAACAGCGTCAGATCATTCTAATGTCGGTAAAATCTGTGGATTTCAGCTGACGCAGCAGGCTACAGCGCTGATAAAGGGAAAGAATGAGTAAAGCCGTATTTATGAGGGTATTTGTTCTTTATTCAAACTGAAGATGAACAAACACAATTGTTGCTGCTGAAGCATGTCATTCTGTTTTTTGTCTTCAGAACATCTTCATGTGGTTTTTGTCGTCCTGTCAGCTCCTTCTGTTCACGATAAGAAACAAACTGAAATGCAAGCATTACCTGTAAATGACATCTGATCATGACTGATGTTGGACAATGACAAATACCTGTCTTTGGAGTCTGAGTTTGCCTTTTCTCTGGTGATGGAAGCAGCTCCACCTCTACAGGATAATGGTCACTGATGCTGAGAGCCTTAGGGAGGAAGACAGGCATGATGAAGCAGAAGAGATCTTTAGCCAGAGCCAGGGTGCTGGTCCAGACACCAGAAATCTGCCTCACCTCTTCCTCAGTCAGTTTGAACTTTTCCTGGAAGTTGAAAGCCTTTGCAGATCCAGGAACTATGGAGTCCAGCATGGTCTCTCCGTACACCACAATCCTGTTTGCAGAAGAAGTTATATCCCCATTATAATAGCCTTTAATATCCTGCTCTGTTGGAGATAAAACAATTAAAAAAGACACGCTTTTTCTTTAAAAGATATTTTGTACATTTTTTTTAAGGTTTCATATCTGGAAGCAACAACAATAATATTCCTTTATTGATAGAGTAAGTTTATAATATTGACATCTTTGTCTTTTTTCATTTCTAATAAGCATAAGTTTTTGTTTATTGAAAAAAAAGATTACCTAAACAAACCTTATACCTATAATTTTACTGATACATCTTTTTCTTAGTTTATTAATGAAAAGTTTTTTTTCTTTTTTAGTCTAAGAAAAAAAATAAATAAACAGCAATAAAGGTTTCTTTTTACTGAGTATTTTCACGTGTTTCTGCATTTCTTTTTACACATTCAGCAAATACTGAAGTGGCTCACCTATCGTAGGTGTTGTCATTACGAGTGCTGGTTGTGGTGTCAACATCATCGTCTATCAGCCAATAGAAGGGAGGCTGGTGGATGCGGATCTTTTCTTTCTCCTTCTTGGACAGATATCTACCGTCTGCATTAAAGTCCCCTAAAATCATGATGTTCTGGAGAACATTTTTGTAGAAGGAAAATAACGGATGAGACCCTGCCCACTGACCGCATGGAAACCACAAGGCATAAATGGGACATTTATTGATGAACTGTAGGTCTGTATTGTGCTTGTGTACTGTGTGTGTTTATTAATTTTTTTTGCAAATTACAGTCCCCCAAAAACTTATTTAACAGGTTTATAAGAAGTCCTCAGAAAGCATTTTTAGAACACATGGAACAAGAAAGATGAGAATAGTTGGAATTTTAAGTGAGTTTGAGTTCTTTGTGTACAAGTGTTTTTTGTGTATATATTTTTTCAGACCTCTAGACCTTTGAGAAATTATAGTCCCCGGAAAGGATGTATGAAAAACTAGTCTTCAAAAAACATGAAAACCAATATGTGTGTGTGTGGATTTTGTGTTGTTATGTGTGTATTGCTTGTATTGTTTTGTGTTGTTTTGTGGTGTGTATGTTTTGTGTATTGCTGCAGGGTTTGATTGACAGTAAAGTGAATCTCACATCCGTCTTCCATTTCTTACGGACTTGTTGGACCACATCAAACAGCTCGTCCAGCTCCTTCTCGGCCTTCACCGGCTGGGTGTGGACGGGAATCAGAACAATGTCGTTCACAGCTGTCATGTGATCCAAACAGGAAGAAGATGTTACACAGATCTGACAAAGTAAAAGCATTATCTCTGCTTTGAGTGCTCAGTAACAGGCAGACTGCAGTTATGGTCTGAAAACACACATTTACATTCCTGCAGATTTGAACTGCACAGATTCTGATTTAAAAAGCTGCAATTTTGGGATGTTTTGGCAGCAAACAGCATCCCTGAGGCTCAGCGGCGCCTACCAGTGGAAGGACTGCTGAAGCGCAGGATGAAGGGCTCTCTGGCAAAGGCGTCCTCATCTCCAGGCTGGTCATCAGCATACTGCATGTTCCCCTTCAGCTTCACTTCATCCGTTCTGAGACACATGTGGAGAGGTGGAGTTTGTGAGAGAGCTGCACAGGTTTACAGCTCATCTTCATCATTGGTCAGGGTGGAACGGGAGACGAGGAGGAGCTCCTGAGAGAACCTGCGCTCACCTGTAGAAGCAAGCGTATTTCTCCTTGTAGGTATCTCTGCCCAGACGTTCGCTGCAGATCATTTCATAAGGACTCTTTTTGTTCTTGCTGAGGGAAACAGACACAGACGGTCAGCTCTCATCCTGATGGAGTCTCTGTCTGCAGGCTGTCTGCATCTGAGCTTATAACCTCTGACATTTGACTCTGTGAACTGACTTGGTGCTGTTGAGCTTGTCCAACAGGAGCTTCATGGCTTTGCCACTTTTATCCATCACTTCCAGGATCACCACGACGCTGTACTGAGAGATGATCTGGAGGAACAGTTCGTGCTGTTATGATAAATGGTATACCGTATATCTTCCAATAATGGCTGGTCTCTAATAGACGCTGGTCTCCAATAAAAGCCGGTCTAACAAGTGTTAGTTGTAATAGACACAGGTCCCTAATAGTTGCCGGGCTCCTTTAAGACCTAACACCCCCCTCCCTACCCCCTACCCCCCTCCGTGTGCTGCGTTTTCGGTCAGGCAGAGGGTGGGGACTGGGTATCTGTAGCATTCAGCCAGTGTAGCATGGATCACAACATTTTGGCTCATTCCATTTTGTTGAAACTTTTGGAAGATACCAAAGAACATTCTGGTGAGGAATCTAAACCACATTTTGGGATGAATCCTAAACATATCAGAGAATGTTACAAGCAGATGGATGAAAGAGCGAAGGAGCAAAGACAGCTGCAGAAAGAAAAGGAACAAACCCATTTCCTGGAGTTTATAGTGGATCAATCACTGGATTCTCCTGAACTTCATTCATTTTCTTACCCCAGTGGATCCCTTTCATGGCAGCGAGATTTCCGGAGCCGTCCAGTCTGCTGTTGTTGGATGAAGGTGGTAAACTTTAAAAACAGATCCAGAGCACATGGGTGCTGAATTCCAAGATCTATGTAAAACCACTTGGTCCACTGGACCTGACCAAGCCAATGGTCATCACCAACATGAAAGACTTTGAGAAGTGTGACTTCACGTACATCTGAGCCTTTATTTGATGCGAAATAAGAATAAAAAATGATTTCAAGAAAATATGGCGCCGGGATTTACCACTGACTCTTAGATCAACTTTGACCTGATTTTCAGCGCGATTTCTGCCCTGCAGACATCTGGAGCTCAACTTACTTGCTGTGATACCAGCTGAAGGACAATGGGCCTGACAAACAAAGTCTGCAGTCATAACAACGAGGAGAACTTTATCAAATCTGTTCAAACCTGAAGGACGGCTGTAAATCAGGAAGCAGAATGCAGGAACTCCGTCTTGGCCAAAGGTTTGAATTAAATCACTTGACATGGTTCCCTGAGATGTGATTAATGTCAAAGAAACTTCTAATAAAACAACCTGCACTTATTGATTTTCTATATCTGGTTAAAGTAAATGATCTTTCAGACATAAATGATTTATTGTTACCTTTTTCTATGCTTGATCTGAAGAAACGACTTGTCTGATGAAAATAGCCAGCATCTACTTGATATTTGATGATTTTGATCTTTTTGTTTTGTTTTGTCTTTGTTTATTCTTTACTTTATTCTTTAATTACTTTTATTATTTTTATTATTATAGATTTTGATTTATTCACATCACTGATTTTTTTTAGGACGAAACTATTCTTAAAAGAAGAAGGAAAAAAAGAGATTTTTTTTTTTATCATTATTCTCAATTATTATTATTTTTGCATAAGCTCCAATCAAGTCTAAAATAGTGTTGTTCTTACATGCAAAGCAGTATGACTTTTTGTTACTCAAGGATGTTTAATAACCTGTATTACTGTCAGAACAGTATAAACAGTATAAATACCTGATTATTAGTTATGAACCGGTTGATATCTAATGTAAAGTAAATGGTATGGTCGAGTCGGGGTGGGATAGTTATCGTTATAGTAGTTATCCTATGTTTGACATGACCACTGTTGCAATTCTTTGTGGGAGTTGATTGTGTTACACATGTCTTGTATATCTTGTCCGCTTGAAATAAACCATTTCAAATCAAATTCAAATCAAAACTTTAGAATTGGAGCTCACTATGCTGCCACCGGGGAGGAGTTGGCAGCCAGACAGAGAGTCGGCGCGGGATGGGAAAGCAGTCTGCTCGGGCCTCCTGAACATTAGTTTAATCTACTCTAATTTTATTTGTTTTTATTTTTGCCCTTTCGGGTTAATGCAGGACAAAAAGCCGTCAAACTCCGTAAGAGAGAGGCAACACCGGGAAGCAGACGTTCAGACACAGTGTAGAGAAGCTCTTGGTAGCTTGTAGAAGATTCTAAATGTTTTCATGAACCCGAACATTGAGGCATGATCACTGATGTTTTTGTAGAAGCTTTTTAAAAATAAATCAACCTGATCTCTTAACATCATCCATGTCTTTCATGCATAGTAAATGAGATAAACACAGAGATGGCTCTGTGTAGCTAACGGCTAAAAGCATTAGCTACTAACTCCATGTAGCTAACAGCAAAAAACATTAGTTGGTAGCTCCACGTAGCTAATGGCTAAAAACATTAGCTGCTAGCTCCATGTAGCTAACGGCTAAAAACATTAGCTACTATCTCCACGTAGCTAACGGCTAAAAACATTAGCTGCTAGCTCCTTGTAGCTAACGGCTAAAAACATTAGCTACTAACTCCATGTAGCTAACGGCTAAAAACATTAGCTGCTAGCTCCACGTAGCTATCGGCTAAAAACATTAGCTGCTAGCTCCACGTAGCTAACGGCGAAAAACATTAGCTGCTAGCTCAGTGTAGCTAACGGCTAAAAACCTTAGCTGCTAGCTCCACGTAGCTAACGGCTAAAAACATTAGCTACTATCTCCACGTAGCTAACGGCTAAAAACATTAGCTGCTAGCTCCTTGTGGCTAACGGCTAAAAACATTAGCTGCTTGCTCCGTATAGCTCAACGGCTAAAAACATTAGCTGCTAGCTCCGTGTAGCTAACGGCTAAAAACATTAGCCGCTAGCTCCATGTAGCTAACGGCTAAAAACATTAGCTGCTAGCTCCATGTAGCTAATGGCTAAAAACATAAGCTGCTAGCTCCATGTCGCTAACGGCTAAAAACATTAGCTGCTAGCTCCGTGTAGCTAACGGCAAAAAACATTAGCCGCTAGCTCCGTGTAGCTAACGGCTAAAAACATTAGCTGCTAGCTCCGTGTAGCTAACGGCAAAAAACATTAGCCGCTAGCTCCGTGTAGCTAACAGCTAAAAACATTAGCTGCTAGCTCCATGTATCAATTCTGGGGTGAATCCTAAACAGCAGAGAGGCTGCAGAAAGAAAAAAAAAGAGCAAACCTGGTTTCCTGGTGAGCAGAGAAAGCAGCAACAAATTAGAAGAACTGGTTTGAACATGGATTACTGAGCAAAGGAAAAGGTGCTCGTGTCTCCAGGAAAATGATCGGCATGAAAGCAAAACTGATTTTTGATACAGAGATTGACGTTCACAGCCAGTGCTAATCAGAACAGAATAAAACGTTATCATTTCTATAAATCCTGAAATGTTCATCTGTCTTTTTCTGCATTTTGCAACCAAATTTTACGCAAAATGAACCCCTTAACCATCACCATTCTGTTTGTGATGGAATAAACACCGGTCTCCAATAGATGCAGATCTCTAATAAATGCCAGGTCGGCAGACATTTTTTTTAAATAAACGCCATGGCTACTATTGGAAGATAGATGGTATACTTGTATAGCGCTTTACTACATTCTTTGAAGGCCCAAAACGATTTACAGTAACAGCCCCATAAACATTGACACACGTTCACACACTGATGACGGCTCCACTACTGAACACTGGCACCAACGTATAATCATCAGGATCAATGTGGGGTTTAGGGTCTTGTTCAAGGACACTTCAACATGTAGGCGGACAGGGCGGGAACCAAACCTGCAATCTTCTGATCAGAGGTTGACCGCTCTACCACTAAACCATGACCACCCCTTATCATTGACCAAAATACCTACATTTTTAATATTTTTGAGGATTTTAAAATGTGAAATGAAAAAAATGTGTTACCTCAACAAGGTATCCAACGACTTTGTTGTCTGAGACCTTTTTCTGTCCCAAGTTCTTCATGTTGAACGCTGCTATTTTCATCGTGACTTCAGTCAGAAAAAACAGAGCTTTTATGTGAATAAAAGAAAAGAAAACTAATATGAAGAAAAGATAAGAAGTTAAAAAGTGAAACAGTTTCATTTAGCTTTATGGCACCGAGCACACAAATAAGACGAACCAGTTAAAAACAACATCTGCAAATTCAAAGTAAAAGCATGTGAGCCTAAAGCTACAACCTATTTCAAGGGAAAGTGCTAAACTCCTCTATTATTCATTTGAGTCTTAAAACTCAAAATCTTAGTTTTAGGACAACAGAAAAAAGTTATTTCCCAAAAACTACAAAACATTGTTTCATTTTGTTTGTTATTCCATCAAATATGTAACAATTTGATTAGTTTGTAATTAAAGTGATGAAAAAAATAGAAACACTTACAACTGATGTCACAATAAGAACACACAAAGAGCTGTGAGGTCAAGCAGAACTCAGTAGAACTCAGCAGAACTCAGCAGAAGTTTGGATCCTCGGAGAGTCTGTTTCAGCAGGCGACAGGTACACGTGTTTATACATGCACACCTAGACTCTCTGGCAAGCCCTTCACTATATTTAGGCGAAGCAAATGTTTTCATTCTTTCGACTCCTTCACCAACGGCAGAAACCAGTTTTTCAGAAATCTGCATGAGTCCTCCTCCTTCACAGAGGTGTTTGCTGATGGAAAGAGGAGAAACAGGGCCACAGTGGGGGAATGGGGAAGGAGGCAACCCCACCCCAATTTTAAATGAATTAACATTGACATAAATATTTTGTATAATTCTATCTTGAAATGCGTACTTTTGATCTTATTTGTAACAGCCTTCCCTCATTTGTCATCCTTCTGAAGTTCTCTGTCCCCCTCCTGGCCCACCATATAAAATGTCTAGCTCCGCCCCTGAGCTGTTCTGAAGCCAAACAAAGGCGTGCTCCAGCAGATTACTCCCCTGAGGAGAGGGTAATCCTCTTCAGAGGAAGTCGTAAAACCAGAAACGCTCCCTTTGATGGTGTTTGTGTTTTACCCAAACCGCATGTAACTCCATACCCGTCATTCATCCTTCAGGACTCTCAGAACCGCAAAGATTCGTCTGATGGTTTAACTGCAGATGAGATGCCAGACCTCCTGCTTGTACTGGCTCAGTTCTGCCTGAAGGGTTTCCACCTGTTGGGGCCTGCTGTACATTTCCTCAGTATGTGGAGGTGAGATGGCGAGCAGCAGGAGTATGCAGGGATTTTTGTGCCACCATATTGCAAGCAAAAGTCACAGTTTTGAGATCAAAATTTCTGAAGCTGCAAGAAAAATTAAAGCCGCAAGCGGCGTTGGATAGCCCGCAGGCGCTACCCGACCTCGCTGCCCACCTCCACGCACCACCGCCGCCCTCTCCGCCTGCCCCTACACGCCACTGCACCCTCCATAAGCCACCGCAGCCTTCCCACCCACCTCTGAGACCCCCCGCCCACACACACACACACACCGCCTCCACAGCCAACCATTGACCCTATCACACTTGTAAAGCAGCCACAGTGCACCACTGACCCCCACCTTTCTCTTTCTGTGAGGCTGGTCTGAGCTCTATGTGATAAATGGATGAAAAAAACGCTTTTTTTCAAAATGGCGGCTTTTCTGTTGGTTTTATCGCCAAAGCAACCATTTTATGTTTTGGTCGCCTTGTGACATCGAACAGATAGACGTAAGTTTCAGACAAATCGGAAAAAGTTTACCTTTGAAACCCCTTAGCAACAAAGGTTATGCGCTAGCCACGCCCACTTTCCCAATATCCTCGTATCCGCTCCTATTATATCATGTCCAGTTCTGGTCTGGGCTCAACATATTAAATTTTCACAAGAATCCGTCAAAAAATGGCAGAGTATAAAGACTGCGCCACTTTTGCGAGCTTGCTACGCGGGCACCGTTTAAGATACAGAAGTAGTTTTGGTACCAAAATTTCACAAATTTCTTCCTGATGATGCTATTAAAGTTTGAAGACAATCTGGAAAAAAATCCTTGGGCTGAATTTTTGATTTAGCTTAGAGTAAAATTGACTTTTTTTTAAAACAAGATGGTCAAAGTTCAACGAAACTTCAGGGGTCATTGTAGACTTGCGCTAGCTGCATGTGTGTGAAATTTCGTTAAAATTGTAAAAACAAAAGGTCTGTTTTCACGTTCTTGAAAATTGCGAAATCTCCGAGTTTGAAACAAAATGGCCGCCAAACCGTTTGTCGTGTGGCAATCACATAATGATTTCAAAACTTCCTTTAGTTATCACGAATAAAGTTACATTGGTTTCGTTCGTTAATTCTGAAAAAAAAAATTTAAAAAATCGTTTTTTGCAGAGTCTGCTGTTTTTTTGTGTCATTTTTTCGCTTCCCCTGCCCTCATTTTTAACATTGCAGTTTCAAATGTTATATTGTCACGTTCAGCTTGACGTACCGCACGCGTGGATATGTGCTTCGTGACATTTCGCTAAAACATGCGCGAGCTAGCTAACACAGTTAGCACCGTTAACACCATTCATATTCTACAACTTCTAATTCCAGCATTTTGTCCACAATTCCCGGCCAGTTGATGCTTGTGAAGTTACAAGACGATTGGTGAAAATCCCTTGGACGAGTTTTTGTCTGAAGCCTGTACTAAACGTGCTTTTTTTGAAAAATTCAAAATGGTGGCCACTTCCTAAGGTCAAAGGTCGATGAAACTTCTGTGGTGGTTGTAGACTCCGGCTGGCGGGATGTGTGTGAAGTTTCGTAAAAATCAAAAGAACCAAAGTGCCCCCCCCCCCCCCCCCCCAAATGATTTCAAAAGCTCTCCTGGATACCACCGACTCGTGTGTTTTGGTTTCGTGAGTGTATTTCAAAATTTTTTTTTTTGCTCCTTAAACAAATTTCAGCCCAGTCATTTTTTTGGCGGTATCGCACGCCGTGATGTCATCGTTTTGGGGGGGGTGTTCGTTCACTTCAAAAAAAATATTGTACAATTTTGCCCAGGTTTGTGGAAATTTTGGTGAGTTTTCGGGTATGTTCAGGGGGTCAAATTTAGGCAAACAGGTGTTGTTAGAAAAGAGAATAATGAACAAAGCTGATACAATATAGAAGAATTTGCGCCTAGGATTGTGTGGGTTCGTGCACTTTTTTTTTTTACTACACACTGGTCAGGTCTGTGTACTTAAAGGCCTGTTCCTTCAGGTCGATTAAAGGCTTTTTGTATGTTTTTGGGTCTTTTCGTACGTGTAAAAACAATATGGTCCTTGCAGACAGGACCCCTGCTGCCGTGGGCCATAATGAAACGTTTTTGTCCTGTTCTCAGCCTGCCCCGGGGTCATGGAGTCAGTTGTATCAGCTGTTCACTCCTGCATAAAAACTGCTGTTTTTGCTCACTCCAGTGCCAGTACGTTTTACTCTGCATGTAAAGTAGGTTTCCTCTGATATCCTGTTGCTGTGAGTTTTGCTTCTCTTACCTTTTTGTGATCTGACCTGTTGGAGTTTGTTGTTGGAACTGGTGTTTGTATGTTGGGTATTTGGTCTGCTCTTTCCCCATTGGAGTGAAGAGGATCTCTGCACAGAACATTTTCTTCTGGAGGTTCTTGTCACTACTTTGGATTTGGTTTCTTTTGCTCATATTGCTTTCCCTTCGTTGACTCTATTTTTATTTATTTTTTCTGTCTTTAGACTTCCTCTACGTCAGTGGGAGGGGCGACGGGAGTAACTGTGGATTTTTTTTGTTGTTATTTCATCTTTTCTCACTTCCTCCTGTGTTTAGATTGTTTTGAGTTGTTTTCACTAAATCATTACAGTTTTAAAAGTAAAACTTCATAATTTGCAAATGAAAATATTAAACAATTGCTTTCAAAACCTTTTTATTTCTTTCAAAAATATTTTGTGTGTTTGCTACACAAATGTTTTCCGATACGTTGTCTCATGTGGGTTTTGCGTCCATTCGTTTCTGTTTAGTGTAACATGCTTCCTGCTGATTAGTCAAGAATTCTATCCTATCAAATCGCCGTATTTATCCAACATGGTGTCTGTTACAGAGGCTCAAACAGAAAAGGCTCTTTTGCCCTCCGCTTTGCTTTTATGGATGGAGAGAAATTCATTTAAAAAATCCATACTTTCTTTTAGCGTCAGTCAGATCAGTGAATGTATGGCTGAGGATCTCCTGAAACTGTAAAGTTTATTTGACTGTTCTTAAAGTTGCAGAAGCGTTCACTACGACCTGTTGCCCGCAGCATGCACGTAGAAAAAGCTGTTTATGAACATTTTCTCTCTACGCGTCTCTACGCTCACTGGTCTCGACTCACCTGTGCGACCTGCACAGGTTTGACCGTTTTTCACCTGCAGACAGCCTGTATCCACCCTTAAGAGCAGTGAGGACTGAGACTTTAACTCATTTACTTGAAAGACAAAACTGATATAAAAGCTCATCATTGTGACACTTTAAATAATAAAAAAAGCTTTTATTCAAAATATCCAAATCATTGATTCATTTAACAAAATCCTGTTTGACAAAAATCTTAATGTTTGACAAAGAAAACATCTTCAGTTATGATGTTTGGTCTTTGAAACGAGTTAGAGAATTTTTTGTTGAAATTGTTTATGGTAAATTTTAAATGTAATACAAGACATCAACAGCATCACCACAAACTCATTTTTGTAATCCTTTGCTTCATTTCTTAAAGGTAAAAGTACTAAAATAAATCAAAGTAACAGTAAAAACAGAGCAGTAACAGCATCTCTGTGGTTCTTCTGTTGTTTGGATGTCGTGTGTTCCACTAGAGTCTCTTCTTCGCTGCTGCCGTCGGTGCTTCTCACTGCCTTCACTCAGCAGCTTTCTTCTTCCGAGCTCCTGCAGGTTTCCAAAGGAAGAACGATTGTTTGAGAAATTCATTTTCACCCAAAGCAAAAATTGGTATTGTTAACACTGATTCTTTTTCTTTAGGTTAGATTTGATTTATATTTTTTACAGAAGCACATTTTTGTTAAACTTCCACTCGTGACCTCCTCCAACATCTCGTGTGCCAGATCTTGCCGTTCAGTGAGAGTTTTTACTGCAGCTCTCCTACAGTAGTCACATGCAGATACCTGTCTTTGCAGTCCGAGCCTGCCTCTTCTTTGGTGATGGACGCAGCTCCACCTCTACAGGATAATGGTCACTGATGCTGAGAGCCTGAGGGAGGAAGAGGAACGCGATAAAGTAAGAGAGATCTTCAGCCAGGGCCGCGGTGCTGGTCCAGACACCAGAAATCCGCCTCACCTCTTCCTCAGTCAGTTTGAACTTTTCCTGGAAGTTGAAAGCCTTTGCAGATCCAGGAACGATGGAGTCCAGCATGGTTTCTCCGTACACCACGATCCTGTTTGAAGAAGATCCATCAGATCATTTCCATCAGCAGCTTCAACAGCAATCAATCACCAAAGTCTCTCAAAACGTTTGTGGGTCTCTGTTCCCTTCAGTTGGTTGCAGAACTCAGACAAATTCTGAACATGTTCTAAAACAAGGGAGTCACAGCCTGTAGAATGCTGGAGCACAAGTGTTCTCCGTCTTCATGGAGACAGAAGGTGACAGATCCCTGCAGCTCACCTGTCGTAGGTGTTGTCGTTGGAGGTGCTGGTTGTGGTGTCGACATCATCGTCTATCAGCCAATAGAAGGGAGGCTGGTGGATGCGGATCTTTTTCTTCTCCTTCTTTGACAGATATCGTCCGTCTGCATTGAAGTCCCCTAAAATCATGATGTTCTAGAGAACATTTTATGAAGAAAAGCGCTCAGTGACTCACTGTTCAAAGAAGAGATGACTAACACTTCCTCTAACATGTTCCCAGGGAACCGATGGCCTTTGAAGCACAAACTCTTCCTGTTCACCTCCTGATGTCTGATTTTATGTTGCAGAGCCATTCAAAGACCTCACCACCTTTACAGAACAATTTCCTGTTTGCAGGAAAAGTGGTGGCATCAGAACTTGAGCTGGAAAGACTAAGGCCTTCATGGTGTAACAAAGTGATATTTGTTACTCATGTATCTGTTATATGTTGTTGTCTCACTCACCAGCTTTTTTTTGGGCAAATGTTTGTTTAGCTGTCTGGCAGCCATTTTGAATGTTGAGTTGGAACCATTTGGAATGAGAGGGGTGTTTAGTTGGAAACCCCTGCATTCTTTTCTGCAGTGGTGTGAACCAATTGGGGCGAGGCTATATAAGCAGAGGTGTTTGCTCAGGTCTGGGCTGCAGTGTTTTGGAAGGAGGTGTCATGTTGGCTGGTGAAAATAAATGCCTCTAACCATAACAAAGACTTGGTGTGGTCACTTTAGCACAGCCGCTTTGCAACAATCTGCCACACATGGAAACCACTGGACTCACAGAAGGAAACTGCCGTTGGACCCTAGAGTGTCCTTGAGTTGCTGGACTTGATAGTATAAAAAGCTGAAGCTTACATCCGTCTTCCATTCTGCGGAGACTTTAGTCACCACATCAAACAGCTCGTCCAGCTCCTTCTTGGCATCCTCTGGCACGGTGTGGATCAGAACCAGGGACAGGTCCTTCACAGCTGTCAGAAGATTAGCACAGGAATAATACACGCGCACGTGCACAAACACACACACGAGCAGACACGGGCACGTGCACAGATCCGCACCCTATTTTGCATCTCATTCCTGCAAAGTCTGTAAGTATCTCCCTGGAAAAACATCATTCACCTTAATCCTTTAACATGACTGACAAACAAATTTAAAGCTTAAAGCAGAATAATTTGACAGTATGTAAGGGTTTGATAAAGTGGTTCCTAAAAGAGTTTAGGAATAAAAGCTAGTCCCACATTTGTGGAAACATTTCCTGAGAGTGAAAAACAGGAGTGTCCAGAGGCAACTCTGACAGAGAATGAAGACCAGAGAGGAGGTCAGCATCCTGTGGATCGTCCTTACAGGTCATCTTCTACTCGATTCAGAAGAACATTTCCATCCCTGCAGTGTTAGGCAGATTCTGACCCAAAGAGCTTTGATAATGAATCAGCATCCCTGAGGCTCAGCGGCGCCTACCAGTGGAAGGACTGCTGAAGCGCAGGATGAAGGGCTCTCTGGCAAAGGCGTCCTCATCTCCAGGCTGGTCATCAGCATACTGCATGTTCCCCTTCAGCTTCACTTCATCCGTTCTGAGACACATGTGGAGAGGTGGAGTTTGTGAGAGAGCTGCACAGGTTTACAGCTCATCTTCATCATTGGTCAGGGTGGAACGGGAGACGAGGAGGAGCTCCTGAGAGAACCTGCGCTCACCTGTAGAAGCAAGCGTATTTCTCCTTGTAGGTATCTCTGCCCAGACGTTCGCTGCAGATCATTTCATAAGGACTCTTTTTGTTCTTGCTGAGGGAAACAGACACAGACGGTCAGCTCTCATCCTGATGGGGTTCTGTTGTTAAAGCCGTTCAGACACTCTGGAAATGTTGAGCATTTCCTTTCCTGCTGCTGGAGCCGTTTAAACTGAGCAGCTGCCTCAGTTATCTTCTACAGCACAAACCTTCCCCTCACATCTGCAGATATTTCTGCCATCACAACAGAACTGCTAGCAGCATTCAGGGAACATCAAACTTCTGACTGTCTGAACTGACCTGGTGCTGTTGAGCTCTTTCAGCAGGAGGTCCATGGCCTCACCGCTTTTATCCATCACCTCCAGGATCACCACGATGCTGTACTGAGACATGATCTGGAGGAACATGGAGGCAGCAGAAGGTGCTTCATCTCATCCTTCTTTTCCTCTGCTGGGTTTCTAAAGTGGATAAAAGCCTCCTCACCTTGATCAGATGGTTGATGATTTTCTTGTCTGAGACTTTCTTCTGTCCCAGGTTCTTCACGTTGAAAGCTGCTATTTTCATGGTGACTTCAGTCAGAAACAGAGAGACGAGTTTGATGAGTAAAACCAACAGAGACCTCAGAGAGGAGGAGAAACCTGAGGAACTCAGGAGAAACCTGAGGAACTCAGGAGGAACCTGAGGAACTCATGACGTCTCCTTCTGCTGGATCAGATGATGAAACAGAAACTCATGAAACCATGTTGGAATCTGAAAGTGACTACAAAGATGACACCTCCTCTGTTTCTGTCTCACTGACAGCTATGAGTTATTCTGATGAAGAATCAGATGAAGCAGAAGGTTTAAACAATTCAAAGATTGTCTTTGTTGGTCTGTTCGTTTCAATGCAGTTGATTTTGATCATTCACTAGTCTGGGTGTCCTGGAAATTTATCTTTGTAATAAATCAGGTTGATGTAAAAACAGAAACATAAAAACTACAGAATACATTTCTTGAATTGGGTCATTCCCTGTACTTGGTGCCATTCCAGCTTTGTAACTTCAAAAACAGGATTCTGACGTGTTTTTACTACCGGTGTAACAATTAACTGATGAATTGATTTGTGTTCCAACGATCCAAACAGATCAATCCATCTGAGACAAACACACATGTGATGCAGTAAAAGTGATCAACCATCATTCCAGTCCAACGTGTGGAAACACTTTGAATTTACAAAGTCATGTGATCATACAGTGTTCTAGAATGTTCTAATAATGTTCCTTTGGATTATTCTGATGTGGAAAAACAACAGTGGAATGAACTTGATCAAACTCAAATGGGAATGGATTTGACATTCATTCTTGTTTACTTGTTTGATTATCTTGAAGAAACACAAGAATCTGGAAAACTTCACTGTTCAGTAGCAGGAATTTATCTCTGAGTCTCACTGCTGAAGTTCTGGATGAAGATGTTCTGATCCATTTCAGCTCAGTGAATCGGATCCAATCGGCTCGTTTAAAAGAAACCGATATGAATCAGATCAGGAACCACAGATTATATGAAAATGAATCGTTACAGTCCAAAGTCTTTACCATTTTATCAGAAGGAGGGTCTTTTAAAGTATAAAACTATACATCGGTCTATCTCAGGATATTATGGTGAAATAACGTGTAAATAACAGATTCTTGGTGCAGGAATCCTGTCCATCCTGTAACTGGACATTCTCAGAGCTGGAAAGGTTCAGTTATTCTGAAGTTACTTTTGTTATATCTTAAATGTCCCTTCCTTCACTGTGAA
The DNA here is from genome assembly GCA_016861445.1 of Oryzias woworae. Taxonomy (NCBI): domain Eukaryota; kingdom Metazoa; phylum Chordata; class Actinopteri; order Beloniformes; family Adrianichthyidae; genus Oryzias; species Oryzias woworae. The sequence continues at coordinate 41,918 of BOLG01001550.1, forward strand.
AGCTTTATAAGAATGTATTTTAAAACAATAAAAAATGGAAGAAGACATGATCCAAAATAAGGTCAAAGGTATTTCAACTCTTTCCTTCCTGTTTTATTAAAGAATTCAAATAGGATTGGAGCAGAATTCAAAGTGACGTTTCTGTAAATTGGTGACATCACTCCTCCCTTCATAAACACAGACAGATGCTCTAGTTAATGAACAGTCAGGAAACATCAAACCAACAACGGTTGCTTCTGGATGATTTTTGTTTGATTACTGAAAGCAATCAGACGGAAGTTCTTACAATAACTTCATTTCGGTTTCTTTGAATAATCAATTACACTATTTATAAAAAAAATATTTCAGCTTCACGTAAGAGAAAATGAAACAAAAAGTTTCATTTTCGTCAAACACGGACGGACTTTCGGTCCGATCCATGTCTGCAAACGGAACCAACCAGGAGGTCCGGGAGAACCAGCAGCAGAACCAGCAGGAGAACCAGCAGGAGAACCAGCAGCAGAACCAGTGCAGAACCAGCAGCAGGTCCAGAGGAGGCAGAAGCTGCAGGAAGAGTCTGCGCAGCCGCGCAGGTTATCAGCGGCTGCAGGCCCCCCCCCCCCCCCGCTTCCTCTTCCTGACACTGAGGTCTGTCCGGCCTGGGAGGCAGCGCTGCAGTCAGAGTGGTGGGGGCCCACAGATAAGACAGGAGCTGTGGACACTTTAGAGAATTCAGCAGCACTTCCGGCGTGGCCGACCCCCCCCCCCCCCCGCGCGCGCCACACACACACACACACACACACCCTGAAGTTCAAGTGACCCTTCAGGCCCAACATTTGGCGTAGCAACTCCAAAGATATTTAGGCCTAAATCTAACATTTAAAGAAGAATTGTGCACCATCAAATATTGTACGTCATCACTTTCCATTTAACATTTGTTTTCCGTGTGTGTCTGTCATTTATTTTTGTGTTAAAATGTGACATAAAACCGCAATTCTAACACGGTCTGAGAGGCACCGTCTCACCAGAGAGGGCGCTCGTGAGCCTGTTCTTTGTTGAAAAAAAGTTTTCAGATCCCGTATTTTGCTCTGACTGACAGCAACATTGCGGATGTAATCTCATTAAAAACGATTTAAAGTTGAACTTTTATTATATAATTCTGTTGCACCAACATCATTACATTCAGATCTCTAGACACAATTGTTTATCACTAGATGACCACATTTGATTTAGATGGAAATACTTTCCAAAAGTTCATCATGTTCACTCAACAAATGATTTTTTGAGTATTTATTCCCATAAGCCTTTTATTGTATGTTTTAGACCTCTGTTATGAGTCCAAATTTAAAATTCACATGACATCAAAAAGAGGTAAATATCATGTCAAATTGATATTAAACTTTTGACTTTACTTTGATGTCAAGCTTTATGTTGACACATCATTGGTCCATTCAGTTTGAATTGAAAACATCAAATATAATTTTAAGTCTGAATTAGGCCTAAATTAATTTAATGAAGCTTAAATCCTTTAGAAACAGACAAAGCATGAAAGTCAATTTGATATTAAATTGACATCAGTTTGACGTTTAACATGTAGCCATCGAATTGATATTAAATGAAAGTCAACTAAATTACCCAGCATTCATTTGGTTTTCTTCATTTGATGAGTTGGCAACAGCTCTGTGGTCACAGCAGGAAGCTGCAGAGCTCATTTCCTGTCTGAGAGAAGCTTTAGCAGAGGAAATGTGATTCAGACTGACGGGTCTCTGTTCAAACTGAAAAATGTTTGGTTCTGATCCCAAATCCACAGTCTGACAGACCTGAAACCTGAAATGCAGAAACAACAACGATATTTTGATACTAATTTATTAGAATCTTACCAAACATGAAAAACATCCAAAGTCAACTGAACTCCAGAAAACTTTCCAGATGTTTTAGAACACAGATCTCTGTCCGAGTGTCATTCCTGTGATCAGAAACCTTTACAGCAGAATTTCAACTGTTGAAGAAGCAAATCAAGAAGTCTTCAGCCAATCCAGTCCAGGAACTTCTGGATCATCTAAACGTTCACCTGCAGATCCACAGGAGCATGGTGGAACCTGTTTGGATGAAACAAAGATGCCGAGACTGAGGGGGAGGAGCCTGTGCTCCTGGGTGCTGAAGGCTCATCGACTGGACGAGGAGTTCAGACCATCGATGTCTGAAGAGGACAGAAGTTCATGATGGAATGAAGAAGGACAACGTCCAAAAGCCCGGGACCGCTCCCGTCTGATGTCACTGCTCGTTCTGCTGCGTATCTGTGATGGTGGAGACGGCGCCCTGGCCTTTGCTGACAGTCACTGATGCACGCCCACTGACCCTCCATGGACTCCTTCCACAGCGTCACCTTCCACAGCGAGAACATCAGAGTGAGGAGGGAGCTACAGACAGGAAAACTCCTGAAACCGGAGGAAGGGGCCGAGGACTTCCTCACCTTGTTGTCTCCGCCTGAAACAGCAAGAATGTTCCCGGTGATGGACCAGCTGACGTGCCAGACCACATCATTGAACTTGTGCAGCAGCTTCGCCGTCCAGGTGTTGCCTGCTGGGTCGTCACATGTCCAGATGAAAACACGCCCATCCTGAGGACAGATGTTGGTCAACGACACGTGAAGGTTCATGCCACAAAGCACACTGATGTTCCAGAACAAGTCCAGGCAGATCTCAACAAACACGCACACCAAAGAATCTCACTCTTGCTCCACCGCGTGGCAACAGGGAGAACTGACACTCATTTTTAAAAACCCGGAGAATAGGAAAAGATCTGAACTGGAAGGTTACCTGGGAACAGCTGGCGATGGTGCTGGTGGGGAGACCAATGGAAGGAGCCCATCCAACATCTCTCACCCAATCACTGTGAGCCTCCAGCTTCTGATCCTCCTTCCACTGACCGTCCTCCTCCCTGCAGGAAGAGTTGGATCACACAAGAACAAAGTTCATCACATTCAGTCCCGGAGTCTGCAGGTGAAGCCACCGGAACAGCTGAGTTTGGTCCGATGTTCAGCAGAACTTCAGCTGTGAGACCGAATGAAAAAGAATCCAAAAAAATCAGTTTGATTTTAAAGTGTTTATTTCTATAACGGAGCAGAAAATAAAAAAATCATCACAACGCTTTATAATGTAACTCTGCTTTCAGCGACAGAGGTCAAAGGTCTCCTGTAGGCAGGGCTCTAAATTAACACCCGTCAAATGCAGGTAAACCTTTTATATGGTGGGTAGAGAAACTATTCCACTCGCCACTTTGGCAGGTGAGACGTTTATCATCTCTGACATGGGACTCACAACCACGACTTTTAGGCGTCTGCTTTCCGTCTCCACAAACATCCATCCCAGAGTTTGTTCAAACATTTCATGACTTTATTGCACAGGCAGCGCTGCAGTCAGAGTGGTGGGGGCCTGCAGCCGCTGATAACCTGACAGACTCTTCCTGCAGCTTCTGCCTCCTCTGGACCTGCTGCTGGTTCTGCTGCTGGTTCTGCTGCTGGTTCTCCCGGACCTCCTGGTTGGTTCCGTTTGCAGACATGGATCGGACCGAAAGTCCGTCCATGTTTGACGAACTGACTTTATTGCACAGATTTAATCCTCACATTCATGCAGCAGCAGCAGCAGCAGCAGCAGCAGCTGGTGCATTCAGGGGCTGCATGGAACGTCTGCATTCATGCGCTTTCATTAGGAGCTCGCTGTTGCTGCATTCAGGTGTGCTGGTACTTTCTAGCATTTGCTCACAGTGATCTCAGCCAACACAAACACACACATTGCTCCATGTCATTGTTACTTTCTGAAATGACAAAGACTTCACAACTGGATGATACTGGCCACCCCGGCTAGTAACCAAAACGTTCATTTAGAGCCCTGCTTGTAGGTCTTCAACAGGTTTGGTCCATTCCTCGTGCAGATCTACTCCAGAGCTGTGATGTTTTGGGACATTCATCTCCCTCCACAGATTCTGTTAGACTGTGAACACTTCAGATCTTTGAAGTAAGGTTTCTGTAGACACTCTGTGGTTTGGGATCGATGTCCTGCTGGAACATCCAGTTTCATCTTCAACGTTCTCACTGATGGAGGGAGGTTTCGGACTAAAATCTCTCTGTCCAGGGATCCATTTATCCTTTTCTTCCTTTGGATCAGTCTTTCTGTCTTTGCTATAAAGCTGTCCCAAACCATGATGGTTCCACCACTATGCTTCATAGTGGGTATGGTGTTCTTGGGATGAAGTATTCATCAGTATTCCTTCTACATGAGTGCCATTTACACTAAAAAGTTCCATTTTGTTCTCATCTGATCACTTAACTTTCTTCCGATCCTCCTCTGGATCATCCAGATGTTCTATAGAGAACTTCTGATGGGCCCAGACATGTCCTGGATTCAGCAAGGGGACCTTTGGAATTCTGCAGGATTTTATTCCATAATGATGTTGTGGACCCAGCTCTCGTCAGGTCATTGTTCCTCACCAGGAGAGATCTTTCATGGAGCTCCAGATGGAGGGAGATGGTCAGTGATCTTTCTTCTGGTTTCTAATGATTGCTCCATCAGTTGATTTCTTCTCTCCAAGATGCTGCTTATGTAGATTGGTTCATTCCAGTCTGGTTCAGGTCTACAAGCTTGTTTCTAAGTATTCTTCGACAGCTTTTTGGTCTTGACGGAAAGTTGCAGTCTGACAGTGTAAGGGTGTGGACTGGTGTTTATACAGGTAACCAGTAATAAAGGAAACTAGTGGAGGACAAACGAGCTTCTTAAAGAAGCTGTGTAAAATGGGATTTCCTGGCTTCATCTTCTTCTTTCTGTAGCTGAAGCTATGATGAACATCACAAACCAAACTCTGCTGTTTACGTGGGAGAACTTACAAACTCTGTTCCAGGTTAACTTAAAGTAACTTACTTCCAGAGTTTAACCAGGTTGTCGCAGCCTCCAGAGACGAAGCGTTTGATGTAGTTTGGTTTCTGTCCAGAAGGTTGATCTATCAAGCTGCCTGGAACCACAGCAGGAGCCCAACTCACAGCGTTGCAGCCAATCTGCAGCAAAAAGAATCTGACTGATCAGTCAACACACACAGCCCCATTCTCAAACTGAAGACAGGATCTGCATTTCTGAGTTAGTGCTGCCGTCCCAAACCCACTTTTAGGCCACAAAGCGGCTACGGAGCGGCCTGTATGAGGAGGGCTTTTAGCCTCTGGTTTCCCTTAAACTCTGTTAACTCCATGTAGGTTTAATGCAACCAGTCTGAGCAGCTGCTTTAAGAGACGTTTTACCCAAGCAAACAACTGGACCTGCATCAAGACAGAGTCACAGATGAGGGGGGGGGGTCCAATATGGATGCCACATTTCTAGATTTCAAACTGAACCTTGTGTGATAGCGTTGAAGTGAATTCCTGAACAAGAACATGTGTTTTAAACCTTAATAATAAAAACAGTTCTGACAACAGATCTGATCATCATTTCACTCAGTCATCTGACGTTTGCAATTGGGAGGATTGATGAAAAATAGAAACATAAAAAAGATAATTAAGGCTGAGTTAATGTAGTTTGGTGTCAGGAGTGGTTAAAAACCAGTTTATTTTACTATTATAAGATCATCTCATTAACAAAATGTACAAAAACAAAATGTAACCAACAAATCTATTATTGATACTCAATAAGAAACTAATCTGATTACTGATTTGTGCAGCTCCCCTGTCCCCCCTCCCTCCCTGCAGTTCTGCTGCTCTTTTCTTTTTAATGGAGGTTCTGGCAGGAACTGGGTTTTCACAACTTCTGTGAAATCTGAATGGATGAGCTTGTTGGAGCTTTAATGTGAACATATGTGTTCGTTAAAGTCACATCTCTGTGCAAACAGACACGCTGTGGGAATCACCTGTTGTGATAAATCCATATTTTAATCAGAACTCCTGATAGTTTCATGCTTTTATTTTTGTCTTGAAGTTGTTTCCTGATCTTCTCTCAGTTCCTGCTCTGATCCCATTAACAAAGAAAGGTTCACATACAACTGTTCTGGTGTTGCAAACCCCGGACTGCTTTTAGCCTCAAGTGACTGAAATGGAATCGAGAGAATCCGGTCGATTTTCAAAATAAAAGATTTTTCAGAAGAAAAGACTTTCGGGATTCAAAACAACACAATATATTATTTCTTCCGCAGCCTGGTGGTAATTGTACCGGTCCGTGTCCGGTGGTTGGGGACCACTGGGATAGACCACAGACTGGGTTGACTGCAGAACACACTTCTGATGTTTTTGTTACACTGGGGTCACGATGCAGAGATTTTAGAATTAGATAATGCTTTTTTTTTCCATGCCCCGGTACCAAGTGACCCACAGAGCCGTACCGATTTGTGGCCTGGGGGTTGTGGGTCACCGAGATAGTGGAACCACAAGTTGTGGGTCAGACTCACAGTGTGTGCATTGCTGATCTTCTTAACGTCCCACTGCTGATCTCCAGTTAATGTGAGGAGGGAAATGGCTCCATCAGAGCTGCCGCAGGCCAAGATGAGTCCAAACTCATAGGGACCCCAGCAGACGGAGTTCACTGTAAACATAGCAGCAGCAGCAACACAAAGACTGAATCAGGCGACTTTTCAAGAACACAAAATACAAGTTTACAGCAGTTTATAGAAGTCATTATGACTGTTAACGGTTCAAAGGTTTTCTGGATGTTTTAGAAAAGAATCTGCATTTGTGAAGTCAAAGCCGATCAACCCTTTTACACCGAAGCTTTAGCGCTAGTGTTTACATTCTACCCATAACGTAAACCAGATAATTCTGTTGTGGAGAACAGCAGAACTATTTTGCATAACAGCGCAAAGCTGTGTTTCGTCAGTTGGCCCAAGAGCGTGTGTTATTTAGGTGTCATCTCTGGAAATAAATGCTGCTGTTTTTCATTAAGTTGGTCTCCAGGATCGACTGAAGCAACAGACCAACACAAACAGAGAAACAGGGTTTTTATCAGGACAACAGTAAAAATAATGTAACAAAAGCACAATTTTACTTTTCTGCAGAATCACAAAAACAGATTTTACTTAAAGAAAAGCATAAGAAATGACATTAAACACAACCGTTTGAATACATGGAACTTAAGAGTAAATAAAACTAAATTAACTGAAGTCCTAACACTGAATGGGAACTGGATATAGAAGAACCATATTTTCTAACTTAAACATTCCCTTCCACCTCCAGTGAACTGACCTGAGGACTCGTGCCCCGTGTATTCGTACATCTTGTCCCAGGCTCCATTCTCTTCCTTCCAGATGATGACCTTACGGTCGTAGGAGCAGGAGGCCAGGATGTTCCCGAACATCGGGTGGGCCCACGCGACCTGCCAGACGGGCCCTTCATGACTGAACAAAACACACAAATGAATGCAGACTGTCCGGTGTATAAAACAAACAACCCTGAAGAAAATAGTGAGAAAAAAGAACATTTTCACGAAAAAAACTTGATGAAAGTTGTTTGTGTTTCTCTCTTAAGTAAAGAAAAAAAAAAGTTTAGATTTTCTTTTTTTTAGTCTCATTTTTGTCAACATCTATTAATTCTAGCTGCATAAAAAAACATGAATAAAAAAAGAAGTTATTCTTTATTGACAGCCCCCAAGGAAAATGCATTATGTGATTCATTGTATTTAATTGAGCCGTTTTTGGCTTTTTTAGGCCGCTTGATAACTCACCCTCGGAGGTCTGCCACTAGAATCTGTCCTCCATTCCTGACATCAAAGATCTTGACGGTGCGATCAGAGGAACATGTGGCAAGTCGAGTCCCATAGTAATCCATCTGAGCATCATGCTGAAAAACACGAAAACCTGGAACTTCAGAGACATTTAATATGTTTCGTCACGTCAAGGTAAATCCTTTTAACGTGTCTGATGTTTCAAATGTACATTTTGACATTGAAAAAGGAGAAAATATTATGTTTGTTGGTGTGGTAAATCATTTTACAGGCTCTAACTATTGATCCTCATACATCAGTTTTAGGTTCAAAATCCAGCTCTAAAGAACTTCTGAATACAAACATTTATCGCCAGCTGCTGGAATCTACAGCACATCTGTATCAGGATTTCCAATTCAAGGGTTGACGGTTCAATTCCAGTCCACACATCATCAGTGCATGTGTGTGTGTGAAAATGTGTGTGAAGCTGTGAAAGGACTTAGGTAGAAAAGCCCTACAGAAGTGCAGGTTGTTACCATTTTAACAAAAGCTAAACTGATCATGTTTAGATAAAGTCATGATTTCTTAAAATGTTATTTAAAAATCAGGATAAAGACAAAGAGAATTGATCAACATGTCTGAGTATTTACACACATCTTCACTTTCCATAAAACTCAATCCAAGATTTACAAATGTGTGAATGCCAATGGGACACAACTAAAAAGCATTTCTACAACTGAATGTATTTGTAGTGTTTTAAAGCATCTACTTATCCGTTTTATTACTCTGCGTACTCCCATATGTCGATAAGATTTTGGAGTTTCTTTGTATATTCATTGAAATGATAAGCCTGTCTCTGAGATAATGTGTTATGCAAACTTTTCCCCTAAAATCCAAAAGGGCATCAAACAGGAACGAGTATCAACATAAAACCCATAGAAGCGGGTCATCAGTTCTGTTAAAACCTAAACTCAAGATCAACTTCAAGACAACAACAAGCTAACAAAGCAGACTAAACGAAAACCTTTGCTTGCCAAGTTAAAGATACATGTATTAATAAGAATTAGCTCCAAACGTTACAGCGTGACTATGTAATAAACAAGAACCACAAAAGAAATGTTCATTCAATCAAAACAGGAGTTCAAACACTTACAATCATGTCCTCATGGGAGGTGTCCACTGTGTTAATAACGGAGACCTGCGGATTCGAAACAAAATCATTTTATAAAACCTGTGCATCCAAGTACGACCGTCATCCCATCAGTTTGTATCATCTGCATGTTAACCATTCAGCTAACGGGAGCTAGCTAACCGTAGGCGTTAGCGGGTAAAAGTCAACATTTAAGATATTTTTCAAAACATCAGAAACATTTTTCAACCAACCATCGCTGCTGTTTGACCACCAACCCTTCGAAACAGTTTTCTGGTCGCTCAGCAATCTATCAACCCGGTTCACGTACTACTCCGACGTGGCAACAAGACAGAAGACCGCTTCAGTCCGAGACTGACTTCCTGCGGAAATGACGTACTTAAACGTCCGTTCCGCGCCTACAAAAATAAAACAACATAATTTACATTTTTAAAAATATGTGAATTCTGAAATATATAAACCACGAAATTATTTTGGCCGGATTAGGGTCCGACAACCCCGCGACCCCGAAAGGAACAAAACGGTATAGAAGATGAATGAATGACGAAATGATGTTGATGAACAGTGAGACGAGTCCTCCCCTCTCTCCTCTAAAATACCAGGAGGTGTGTTTTCGTACTAAACAAATATATTTGTTTGGGATTATACCGGATTATACTCTGTTCTCACAGTCGCTTATTTGTATTTATATTTTGAAAAGCACGTAACTTATGAAAATCTGAAGGTAATGTTCACATTTGTATATTTTTCTTTTTTCATTAAAAACTAGAATAAAGTTGTTAAAAAAAGAAACACAATGTATCTGTAAAAGAGCCCAGTTTGTTTTTATTTAAAACAAATTCATCCCAAATGAGTCCCTTAGTCAAACCAGAGTGGTTACATTCAAAAAGCAAACTTGGTTGTTATGCTTGGTCTGTCCACAAGAGGGAGCCATAAACCAGAATGACTCTCCTCTATTTTTAGCTGACCCTGGGGGTGTCAGGTTTAAGGTTAGCTCCACTTTCTGCCCAGCAGCCTCGCCATGTTGTCTGGGTAAATCTGGTTCCTCTGTCTCATTGTTTTTCAACAGATCTGGCATTTCTTGGCGTCTGTGTCAGCTGTCAAAGAACCATCATGTCTAACGTGTCCTACCACATCTCCAACTTGTTGGAGAAAATGACCTCCACTGACAAAGACTTCAGGTAAAGTAAGAGACATCTGGGCACCCGATCAGCTGGTCACCAGCTCTGACACTGAGACACTTTCTACTCGGACTCTTCTAACCCTGGGAGGATCTTCATTGTAGATACTTATGAAAAACTCTTGATTCAAAAGTCTTTTAGTGTCACACCCAAACAGTGCATTGTTAATTAACATTTTCATTTGAAATCTGATCAGAGAATCAGAAGAGGAGCGACAGTTAAACGGTTAATAAAATGTTGTTTTTTTTGCATTTTGCTGATAGTTCAGATGCATTTAGTTTACTGGAAATCAAAAGTGTTTTTTAAAGGTTCAAACAATAAAGAATAATAAAGAAGTGAAAGTAAAAGTTTCATCGTCTAAGCTGCACATGTCATGAAACTTTAACAAAAGTTCTAGAAGTACGCAAACAAGGGAAGCCTAAAGTCAGAAACAAACTTTTAAAACTGTTTTCATTTATTTCTTTGTAAAGAATTTTTCATGTCAGACTTTGGTATCGCAAACTGTTTAAACTTGGATGAAATCTGATCATAGCTGTCGATTTAAAAAGGAACGTGAAAACATTTCTTTTTGCTCGCAGCATGAGTGACATAAACCAAACCACTGCACCGCCCAGATGCTGGTTCAATTCCTGCCACATTAACCTGCTTACTTCATGTTGCTCAAAAATAACTGTTAGACGGTTTAAACCTGCAGAAGGAGCTGACTGTTGAAAGTTTTTATCGGATTTGAACCTGTGAGAAGAGAGTTTTATGAAATGTGTTTGTTCTGGTCAAAACCCTCTCAGAACAATCTCCAGGGTTCTGCTGGAGGTTCTGCCCTTCTATCATTCCCCTTAATTGGCAGAGCTTCATTAAGAACAATATGTGGTTCATTTAAACAAATGTCTGATCAACAAACTGACATCAAGCAGAGTCAGGTCCAGACTTTAGAACGGCTCTCTAGTGAACACAAACTTTTGAGCATCACAGCCAGTTTGTGAAAAGCTCCACGTGTCTCATCTGCGTGTTTGCATGTGGCGCTGCATTCAGGTTCATGGCCACAAATGACCTGATGCTGGAGCTGCAGAAGGACAGCATCAAACTGGATGAGGACAGTGAGAGGAGGGTGGTGGCCATGCTGCTCAAACTGCTGGAGGACAAGAATGGAGAAGTGCAGAATCTGGCTGTGAAATGGTAACGTTTACAGGAAGCAGTAGGCAGAGCTTGAAGCTGGGAAATGAAGCTCGCTGTGATGCTTTCATGTCACACTGAGAAACTCACCAGACTCTTTTCAGCTCTTATTAAGACATTTGATTCGTTTTGGAAACATTATCACGCAGTTATTCATTTTTTAAAAGATAATGAACATTTCAAGAAAACATTTTTGACAAATTCTTCATGTTGAACAGAATGTGATGAAACCAACAGAGATGTTTCTGGAAGGACTGTTGGCGCCTCATGAAGATGACTAAGTGTTTCTGCTCTGCAGCCTGGCTCCTTTGGTGAGTAAGGTGAAGGAGCCCCAGGTGGAGGCCATGGTGGAGTGTCTGTGCTCAAACATGATGTCAGACAAAGAACAGCTCAGAGACATTTCCAGCATGGGACTGAAGGCTGTGATCACCGAGCTGCCGCTCTCTTCCTCAGGTGGGGGCCTCAGTTCCCAGCTCTTTATGGGATTCATCTGCTCTGCAGCACAAAGGAGGCTGCAGCATTTCTGAACATCTCTGTTGTTTCATTATGTTTCTGAGCTGAAGTGAGGATTGTAGGATTGGTTTGGTTTTCTTAGCACAGATTGGATTTAAATGTCTCACAGGGTTTAGCTCTGTTAGTGTGTGTCCTCAGGTTTGACTCTGACAGCCAGTGTGTGCAAGAAGATCACCTCCCAGCTGATTGGTGCTTTGGGGAAGCAAGACGATGTGTCTCTTCAGTTAGAGGCCCTGGACATCCTGTCAGACATGCTGGGAAGGTAGAGCAGTGTTTCCTTGGAGGCTTCTCCATCCATCCATCCATCCATCCATCCATGTAGACATCATCTCCACTGTCAGAACACTGACACCATCTTTTGTGCCTGCAGGCTCAGTGGTGCACTGGTCAGTTTTCATGGCTCGCTGCTGTCCAGCCTGCTCCCTCAGGTATGAAGAGGCTGAAAAACTGCACTTTTTATCTGGCAGATAAAATGAACCAAAGTTCTAGAACATAAAAAAAGGTCTGAACAGGAAAAAATACAAACAACTGAGAGACAAGAAGATAGTGAAACTACAATCTGCCGGTGGACAGAGGTGAAGGTGTTGCTGTGAGGAGCTGGTCTTGATGAAGAGCAGTGTGTCATCAGCACAGCAATAGAAGCAACCAGCTTGATGGCTGATCACGTGATCCAGTCAAACTTTTGACATGTTTTAGCCAAACCTGGATGCAGTCAGGTAATGTCGGCTGCTGACTGACAGAATTGTGGTCCTGTCTGCCCAGCAGCAGAAGAAAGCTGCAGTTTCAGGGTTTTGGAAGTTCTAGACAACAGATGAGGAGTTTCCATTAGTAAAACTAATGTCCATGCAGGTCCTGATTTAAATGTATGGTTTCTACAGGGACTTCAGATCTCCTGAGGAGGTCTGGTTGTGACCGTTAAGTATCACCCAGGGTTAAAATACTGCAGACCTCATCACAGCAAAAGCAGCCTGGAGATGAGGCCAAACGTTCACCTTAAGGGAACAAAGCTTTAAGAACTAAACAGGAAAGGAAGAAAATGTTTGCTTACAGACACATTCTAGATCCAAAAATATCTGAAACAACAAACATCCAGAAATATCAAAACTAAGGGACAGAAGGATCAAAAATATCTTTTATCTTGATTTTGTTCAGCATTTTTCTGTGGTCTGTTGCCCGTCTGGCCTCTTGCTGGTTGATGTTTCCTGTTTGCTGTGTCAGCTGACAAGCCCCAGAATGGCAGTGAGGAAGCGCAGCATCTTGGCTCTCGGTCACCTGGTGCCCAGCTGTAGCCCCGCCCTCTTTTCCCAGCTGACTGGACACCTGATGACAGAGCTGGCCAAGAGTCCACCTACTTCAGTGGTTAGAACATACATCCAATGTTTGGCTACCATCAGCCGGCAGGGGGGCCATCGAGTTGGTA
>BOLG01001550.1:60000-195329 GCA_016861445.1 Oryzias woworae
CTTAAGGTCAAGGACAGAAATATTAGGATTGGAATCATAAAGGAGTTTTGTAGTTTACTGCATAAAGTAAAGATAAACTAATGGATTCCATGACAGATCTGTTCACGTATCTGTCTCTCTGTTCAGGTGTCTGTCTCTCTGTTCAGATATCTGTCTCTCTGTTCAGGTGTCTGTCTCTCTGTTCAGATATCTGTCTCTCTGTTCAGGTGTCTGTCTCTCTGTTCAGATATCTGTCTCTCTGTTCAGATATCTTTCTCTCTGTTCAGGTACCTGTCTTTCTGTTCAGGTGTCTGTCTCTCTGTTCAGATATCTGTCTCTCTGTTTAGGTACCTGTCTCTCTGTTCAGATATCTGTCTCTCTGTTCAGGTACCTGTCTCTCTGTTCAGGTACCTGTCTCTCTGTTCAGATATCTGTCTCTCTGTTCAGGTGTCTGTCTCTCTGTTCAGATATCTGTCTCTCTGTTCAGGTACCTGTCTCTCTGTTCAGATATCTGTCTCTCTGTTCAGTTGTCTGTCTCTCTGTTCAGTTGTCTGTCTCTCTGTTCAGGTGTCTGTCTCTCTGTTCAGGTGTCTGTCTCTCTGTTCAGATGTCTGTCTCTCTGTTCAGGTACCTGTCTCTCTGTTCAGGTGTCTGTCTCTCTGTTCAGGTGTCTGTCTCTCTGTTCAGATATCTGTCTCTCTGTTCAGATCTCTGTTTCTCTGTTCGGGTGTCTGTCTCTCTGTTCAGATATCTGTCTCTCTGTTCAGATATCTTTCTCTCTGTTTAGATACCTGTCTCTCTGTTCAGATATCTGTCTCTCTGTTCAGGTACCTGTCTCTCTGTTCAGGTGTCTGTCTCTCTGTTCAGATATCTGTCTCTCTGTTCAGGTACCTGTCTCTCTGTTCAGGTGTCTGTCTCTCTGTTCAGATATCTGTCTCTCTGTTCAGGTGTCTGTCTCTCTGTTCAGGTGTCTGTCTCTCTGTTCAGGTGTCTGTCTCTCTGTTCAGATGTCTGTCTCTCTGTTCAGGTACCTGTCTCTCTGTTCAGGTGTCTGTCTCTCTGTTCAGATATCTGTCTCTCTGTTCAGGTGTCTGTCTCTCTGTTCAGGTATCTGTCTCTCTGTTCAGGTATCTGTCTCTCTGTTCAGGTACCTGTCTCTCTGTCCAGGTACCTGTCTCTCTGTTCACGTATCTGTCTCTCTGTTCAGGTATCTGTCTCTCTGTTCAGATACCTGTCTCTCTGTTCAGGTACCTGTCTCTCTGTTCAGATATCTGTTTCTCTGTTCAGATATCTGTCTCTCTGTTCAGATATCTGTCTCTCTGTTTAGGTATCTGTCTCTCTGTTCAGATATCTGTCTCTCTGTTCAGGTACCTGTCTCTCTGTTCAGATATCTGTCTCTCTGTTCAGGTGTCTGTCTCTCTGTTCAGGTACCTGTCTCTCTGTTAAGATATCTGTCTCTCTGTTCAGGTGTCTGTCTCTCTGTTCAGGTACCTGTCTCTTTGTTCAGATATCTGTCTCTCTGTTCAGGTGTCTGTCTCTCTGTTCAGGTACCTGTCTCTCTGTTCAGGTGTCTGTCTCTCTGTTCAGGTACCTGTCTCTCTGTTCAGATACCTGTCTCTCTGTTCAGGTACCTGTCTCTCTGTTCAGATATCTGTCTCTCTGTTCAGGTGTCTGTCTCTCTGTTCAGGTACCTGTCTCTCTGTTCAGATACCTGTCTCTCTGTTCAGGTACCTGTCTCTCTGTTCAGATATCTGTCTCTCTGTTCAGGTGTCTGTCTCTCTGTTCAGGTACCTGTCTCTCTGTTCAGATATCTGTTTCTCTGTTCAGATATCTGTCTCTCTGTTCAGATATCTGTCTCTCTGTTCAGGTGTCTGTCTCTCTGTTCAGATATCTGTCTCTCTGTTCAGTTGTCTGTCTCTCTGTTCAGATATCTGTCTCTCTGTTCAGGTGTCTGTCTCTCTGTTCAGGTACCTGTCTCTCTGTTCAGATATCTGTCTCTCTGTTCAGGTGTCCATCACCCTCCTGACTTGCATGGCCAAAGCCTGTCCGTCCTCTTTGGCTAAAATCAGCTCATCGGTGCTTCCAGGGATCTTCAGACTTATCCACTCACCTCTGCTTCAAGGCGGGGCTCTTGCCGCCATCTTGGACTTCCTTCAGGCTCTGGTGCTTTCTAAGGCCAGCAGTCTGGGCTACAGGTGAGAAGAAACCTGAAGAACCGTGGTTGGTGTTGTTCTCAGGTTAACAGATGTGTAAGGGTAGCAGCAGTTTAGCTCTGACTCGTTTTCTGATGGTAATCAGGGACTTTCAAGACTGATGTCACAAACATCCTCTCAGCTCTAGATCAGTATCTCCCAGCATACTTTGTCATCAGCTGTTACTTGATCATGTGACCAGCAGACGTGTGAATGCGTTTGGTTAATGAGAGGAGTCCTGCAGTTTCAGTGAAAGTACAGAGGCAGAGACTCGAGCTTCTGTCTGTCAGAGGAAACCAGCTTTGAATGAGTCAGATGTTATTTTAAGATGATAACATGATGACTGGAGCTGGTGAGGAACCAGTATGGAAACCAGCGCGGTCATTTTCTCTACAGGAGCTTATAGACTGAGTCAGACTGAGTCATGCTGACCCAGGAGAGCAGAACCCGTCCAGTTCTGACTGTAGTCTGCATGTGTGTCTCTTCAGCTTTGTCCCTGAATGTGTGCTGTCTTCCTCCTTCTGTAGTCAGCTGATGAAGGCTCTTGTGGAGCCGTTCCAGAGCCTGCCCTCGAACAGCAGCGCCCTCCACAGGCAGTCCTACGTCTCTGCGGCGCGGTGCGTGGCAGCTCTGGCCTCGGCCTCTCCCAAAGACTCGCCTGCCACCGTGGCCGGTCTCATCCAGCAGGTCTGCAGGTCTTTGCTCACATCACGCTGAATGTTGAAGGTCCGCCTTCTCCATGCTGATGCTGTACGGGAACTTAGAACCGCTCAGCCTGAGTTCTCCTCACGGCGTCAAACTGCTGGGATGTTCTTAATGAAACGTTCATGCTCCCATCATCTGTAGGCAGCTCCTCTTTTTCAGCCCATGCACCTCCACAAAGTGCTGATTCTGTTTTGTGTTTATCTATAAAGGCAGCAGGTTGCGAGCATCACAGCTCCTCCTTCACAGAGGAAGCCTAACGTGGTTCAGGTGATGCCGTGTCTTTAAGCTGTCCTCCTCTCTCCCCAGGTGAAGAATCCTGCCTGTCCTGAGTCTGCCCGTGTCCTGGCTCTGCTGAGTCTGGGGGAGGTGGGGAGGAGCGGCAGTCTGGGAGGGAGTAAGGAGGTTCAGGGAGTCATCCTGGAAGCTTTCTCCTCCCCCAGTGAGGAGGTGAGTCGCTGGTTCCCTCTGTGACCCTGCCTGAAGCATCAGGCTGTGGTTCTGATGCCGTCATGAAGAGCTTCTGACTTCAGCACAGAACAGGAAATGAACAGACGTGTTCCTTATGATCACACGAGTTTTGTGTTTTAATATCAAACATGAGATTGAAGTTTTTTTCCAGAACTTTCTCATCTTCTCTTTTCCGTGAATGTTTAGGTTTTATTGTCCACAGAGTTGAAGTGAGATGCTCCCAGCAGACAGAAAAGTTCTTTCTGCAGATCTAACGCTGTGTCCTGATCTGCAGGTGAAGACGGCGGCGTCCTGCGCTTTAGGCGGCGTGGCGGTTGGCAGCCTGAGCAACCACCTGGCCTTCCTGTTGAAGGAGATCTCAGCTCAGTCGCGGAGGCAGTACCTCCTGCTGCACTCTCTCAAAGAAGTCATCAGGTGTGATCCAAACGCTGTGCTTTTTTCATTCCCTGAAGCTCCTAAAGGTTCTGGTTCTCTGAAATCTGAAGAGCTCACAGAACGGAAAACATTTTTTTATGCTTCGCTTCAGCAAAACATGATCCAGGAACAGTTCTCTATCTTCTAACAGACCTTTAAACCGGACTCTAAACAGCAGGTTCTCTGTTTCTTTTACTGTGTGGATTAAAGTGAGACAATCTGGAGGTTTTTCAGCTCAAACTCATCATTTCAACTTTGCTTTAGGATCTTTGGTCTCCCTCTCTCTCTCGTGTTCAGTGCCAGTCCAGCCTGTAGTCTCTCGCCCCACGTGGAGTCTATCTGGTCCCTGCTGTTCCAGCATTGCGAGTGTCAGGAGGAGGGAACCAGGAATCTGGTGGCCGAGTGTTTGGGAAAACTGACTTTGGTTGATCCGGCTGTTCTTCTGCCCAGACTGAAGCAGCAGCTCCAAGCTGGTAGGTCCCATGTCCCAGTCATCATGCCAGCTCCCATGATGCTTCAGAGCTTTTGAGGAAGTTTGACGTGTTTGAACTCAGTCCAGATTCCAACTGCAGTTAAGATGAAGAACCAAAGAACGGAGGAAATGTGCTGGAAACTTAACCCTTTGTATGGGTGAACAGGGTCAAGAAGGTAACATTAAAAGTTACAATACCCAGAAAAGTGTGTGATTGGGGCCTTGTGACAAACTGGCAACCTGTCCAAGGTGTACCGTACCCTGTCTGTGCCCACAAGTGACCAGGTTAGGGTCCAACAGCCCTGTGACCCTGAAAGGGGCAAAGCGGGGTTAGAAAATGGATGGGCCGAAATTCGAACCACTTCGAGGTTCTTTATTGTGAGGAATGAGCAGCATACAGTTCAGTATACACTTATACTGAAGTACACTTATACTTAGTATACTCACAGCTGACATGATCCCAAAGCCTTTCTTTCAGTTCATTCTGAATCATTCATGGCTGCTGTTGTCTAGTCAAACCCAGAGCATTCAGAGAGGCTGAGCCAGTTCCTCTTTATCATGACCTGTCCAGCCAACCATTCTGAGACTGTGGTGGAATCTGTGGAACTGAGGAGAGGACGGACGTCTAAACGATGAACAAGACAAAACGAGCTATCAGACTCAGATCACCATCAGGAGTTTGCTCTAGAATGAGCTGCTGTGGTCTGGCGTTCAGCCTATCTGTGGTTTTAAAGCAGAACTGGGTTGTGGAGCGGGAAGCAAGCCGAAGGAGATCTCCATCACTTTGGGTTTTCGGTCTTAACTGTCATCCTAAAAGGGATTCATGTAAAAAAGTCTTTTAAAATGATAAATGTCTGTCTACTGACTGTTAAAATCACAGCTAGATTTCAAATTCTGAGAATCTTAGCCACATTCCTCCATTGCTGTCAGTACTTTTGATTCTTTCCTGCTTTAAATCCAAATCTCCGTAGAAGCTGAGAAAGCTTCTTCAGGCTTTCTAGTGAAAACATTGATTTATAGATTTAAATTGACATCATGTTTTTGTTCTCCTGATAAAAACTGTGGTGTTTTTCTTAGGCTGCCTTTTACAGTTTATTTTTGGTCGTAATTCCTTTAATAATTCTGAAATCAAACGAAAACAAAAGGATTAGGTGGTGCCAAAAACTGGTTTGGATTAAAAATCTTTCCAAGGATCTCATGTCAACATGTCAGACTTTGCTTCACGCAAAAACAACAGAATCTCACCAAAAACCAAACACAGTAACTGTGTGGAGACAAACCTCTGCAGACGCTGCAGCTCAAGTACATCAGCTGCAGCGTCTGCGTGGAGACAAACCTCTGCAGACGCTGCAGCTCAAGTACATCAGCTGCAGTGTCTGCGTGGAGACAAACCTCTGCAGACGCTGCAGCTCAAGTACATCAGCTGTAGCGTCTGCGTGGAGACAAACCTCTGCAGACGCTGCAGCTGATGTACATCTGCTGCAGCGTCTGCGTGGAGACAAACCTCTGCAGACGCTGCAGCTCAAGTACATCAGCTGCAGCGTATGCGTGGAGACAAACCTCTGCAGACGCTGCAGCTCAAGTACATCAGCTGCAGCGTCTGCGTGGAGACAAACCTCTGCAGACGCTGCAGCTCAAGTACATCAGCTGCAGCGTCTGCGTGGAGACAAACCTCTGCAGACGCTGCAGCTCAAGTACATCAGCTGCAGCGTCTGCGTGGAGACAAACCTCTGCAGACGCTGCAGCTCAAGTACATCAGCTGCAGCGTCTGCGTGGAGACAAACCTCTGCAGACGCTGCAGCTCAAGTACATCAGCTGCAGCGTCTGCGTGGAGACAAACCTCTGCAGACGCTGCAGCTCAAGTACATCAGCTGCAGCGTCTGCGTGGAGACAAACCTCTGCAGACGCTGCAGCTGCCGTACATCAGCTGCAGCGTCTGCGTGGAGACAAACCTCTGCAGACGCTGCAGCTCAAGTACATCAGCTGCAGCGTCTGCATGGAGACAAACCTCTGCAGCTCAAGTACATCAGCTGCAGCGTCTGCGTGGAGACAAACCTCTGCAGACGCTGCAGCTCAAGTACATCAGCTGCAGCGTCTGCGTGGAGACAAACCTCTGCAGACGCTGCAGCTCAAGTACATCAGCTGCAGCGTCTGCGTGGAGACAAACCTCTGCAGACGCTGCAGCTGCCGTACATCTGCTGCAGACGTTTACTGAAACATCTTCCTGCAGGTTCTCCTGTGGCTCGCAGCACCGTGGTGACAGCTGTCAAGTTCACCATTGTTGATCATCCCGCTCCCATAGACTCCCTGCTTAGAGACTGTATCGGTACGACTCACATTCCGCTTCTAGTACCCCAGATTGTGCTGATTCAGCAACAAGCATTCATCTGGTAATGTGCACTCTGGACAGGTGACTTTCTGAAGAGCCTGCAAGATGATGACATCACAGTTCGCCGCGTCACCTTGGTGATGTTTAACTCTGCAGCTCATAACAAACCGTCTCTGATCCGTGGCCTGCTGGGAATGGTCCTGCCGCACCTCTACAGGGAGACTCAGATCAGGAAAGACTTGATCAGAGAGGTGGGTGGTCAGAGGGAGGAGCTGCAGCCGCTAATGGTCATTTCTTTGAAGAGCTGAGAGCGCTCAGACATATGAAATGGTTTATTCAGATTTTTATTTCAAAGAGACGCAGGTTCTGCTTTTCCCAAAGACCTGACACCAACCAGACAGCAGAACCGATCCGCTCTTCACATCTATAAGTCAGCAATTTATTTCTGAAACACAAACCTGTTTTACTCCTAGAAATGATCACAGACCTTCAGAAACATACATGTGCGCAGATGAAGGCTGCCCCTCCCCCGAGCCTTTACCCTGGAATCTGTGCCCATGTCTGACCGTACCCCCCATGTCTGACCATATCCCCCATGTCTGACTGTTCACTCAATGTTTGAGCGTACCCCCCATGTCTGACTGTCTGACCGTACCCCCCATGTCTGACTGTCTGACCGTACCCCCCATGTCTGACCGTACCCCCCATGTCTGACCGTACCCCCCCATGTCTGACCATATCCTCCATGTCTGACCGTTCCCCCATGTCTGACTGTCTGACTGTTCACTCAATGTTTGAGCGTACCCCCCATGTCTGACCGTTCCCCCCATGTCTGACCTTTCCCCCCATGTCTGACCGTTCCCTCCATGTCTGACCGTTCCCTCCATGTTTGACCGTATCTCCCATGTCTGACCGTATCCTCCATGTCTGACCGTACCCCCCATGTCTGACCGTATCCTCCATGTCTGACCGTTCCCCCCCATGTCTGACTGTCTGACTGTTCACTCAATGTTTGAGCGTACCCCCCATGTCTGACCGTTCCCCCCATGTCTGACCTTTCCCCCCATGTCTGACCGTTCCCTCCATGTCTGACTGTCTGACCGTTCCCCCCATGTCTGACCTTTCCCCCCATGTCTGACTGTTCACTCAATGTTTGAGCGTACCCCCCATGTCTGACTGTCTGACCGTACCCCCCATGTCTGACTGTCTGACCGTACCCCCCATGTCTGACCGTACCCCCCATGTCTGACCATATCCTCCATGTCTGACCGTTCCCCCATGTCTGACTGTCTGACTGTTCACTCAATGTTTGAGCGTACCCCCCATGTCTGACCGTTCCCCCCATGTCTGACCTTTCCCCCCATGTCTGACCGTTCCCTCCATGTCTGACCGTTCCCTCCATGTTTGACCGTATCTCCCATGTCTGACCGTATCCTCCATGTCTGACCGTACCCCCCATGTCTGACCGTATCCTCCATGTCTGACCGTTCCCCCCATGTCTGACTGTCTGACTGTTCACTCAATGTTTGAGCGTACCCCCCATGTCTGACCGTTCCCCCCATGTCTGACCTTTCCCCCCATGTCTGACCGTTCCCTCCATGTCTGACTGTCTGACCGTACCCCCCATGTCTGACTGTCTGACCGTACCCCCCATGTCTGACCGTACCCCCCATGTCTGACCGTACCCCCCATGTCTGACCATATCCTCCATGTCTGACCGTTCCCCCATGTCTGACTGTCTGACTGTTCACTCAATGTTTGAGCGTACCCCCCATGTCTGACCGTTCCCCCCATGTCTGACCTTTCCCCCCATGTCTGACCGTTCCCCCCATGTCTGACCTTTCCCCCCATGTCTGACCGTTCCCTCCATGTCTGACCGTTCCCTCCATGTTTGACCGTATCTCCCATGTCTGACCGTATCCTCCATGTCTGACCTTTCCCCCCATGTCTGACCGTATCCTCCATGTCTGACCGTTCCCCCCATGTCTGACCTTTCCCCCCATGTCTGACCGTTCCCTCCATGTCTGACTGTCTGACCTTTCCCCCCATGTCTGACCTTTCCCCCCATGTCTGACCTTTCCCTCCATGTCTGACCGTTCCCTCCATGTCTGACCTTTCCCCCCATGTCTGGCCGTTCCCTCCATGTCTGACTGTCTGACCGTACTCCCCATGTCTGACCGTTCCCTTCATGTCTGACCGTACTCCCCATGTCTGACCGTTCCTCCCATGTCTGACCGTTCCCCCCATGTCTGACCGTTCCCTCCATGTCTGACCGTACTCCCCATGTCTGACCGTTCTCTTCATGTCTGACCGTGCCCCCAGGTGGAGATGGGTCCATTCAAACACACGGTGGATGACGGTTTGGACGTGCGCAAAGCAGCGTTCGAGTGCATGTACACTCTGCTGGACAGCTGCCTGGAGGGGCTGGACATCCTGCAGTTCCTGGATCATGTGGAGGAAGGTCTCAAAGACCACTATGACATCAGAGTGAGTACAGACCATGATAAGGTGTTTCCTTCCTGCCTGAGAGGATCATGAGGATTCAAAGGTTGCTAGTTTACCACAAGTGCAGTGCCTGGCGCGGTAACGGCTTCTTCTCCTGCAGATGTTGACCTTCTTGATGCTGGCCAGACTGGCCTCCTTGTGTCCTGCTGCTGTTCTCCAAAGATTGGACCGATTGGTGGAACCTCTCAAAGCAACCTGCACCACTAAAGTACTGCCATGAAAGTTCTGCTGATGAGCATGCGAACGTTTGCCGACTCTGGTTTGACCGTCTCACCGCGGCGGCTCTAAAACAAAGTCTCTTTACCACCAGGTGAAGGCTGGCTCCGTCAAGCAGGAGTTCGAGAAGCAGGAGGAGCTGCGGAGCTCTGCCATGCGTGCTGTCGCCGCCCTGCTGGCCGTTCCAGAAGTGGAGAGGAGCCCTAGAATGGCTGACTTCGCCAACCAGATCCGATCCAATGCAGACATGGCCTCCATGTTCCAGAGCGTGCAGGGAGGGGACAGCGGGGGGGCGGCAGAGAACATAGATATGAGCTGAACGGTTTTTCTGCATGAGTCCGGGCAGCAGCTCTGGCTGTTGGACTTCTTGTGATGTAACTGCTGTCTGTGTCAAATGTGTTGGTTGTTTTTGGGCAAAAAAAAAAAGAAAAATTAAAACTGTGGTGTTTGTTTAGACGACTGGGCCCCACACTGGAGAAAGGTTCCTCGCTCCTGAAGTTCAGATGCAATCGCTCGGACCACATTCACGAAGCTCTAAAACCCCTTCATGAAGCTTCAGCTTTTCTCCATGGAAGGGCCGAAGGAGGGGTTGTTCATGTGTGACGGGGGCCTTCTGACCGTTAAATTATAAGCATTCAAAAGAGAAGACGGCAGGGTAAAAAAAAGCTATTTTATTTTTCCCAACAGAAGAAAGCACGCACCTACAATTTCTGGAAGCGCTGTTAGCATAAGGCTTAGCCCCTCCCACTGGCCAATCAACCAAATTCCTTACTTTTGCTTTTGCAACTCAGAAAGGTCTTGCTCATAAACTAGAAGTTAGACATGTTCTAAACAGGATTTTAACCTTTGAAATACAGAAATAAATGTGATTTAGAAACATTAAACTCCTTTAGACAGGAAGTCATGTGAAGTCACTTCCTGCTTCTGGGTGGGAATGCATCTGAATGATGATGATGATGCTCCGGTTTGAAGGTTTGTGGCGGGAAAAGCTTGTCGGCGAGAATAATTCTATCTAAATCCAATGTGCAAGAAAACCGTGTGGTGAAATGTGAGTGATTTGTTTGTGTGCACATGGGGGCGTGCATGAGAGAGGTGGGGGTGTCTGGCTGTAGATGGACTGAAGGAAAGGACAAAAGAAACCTCGGGCTGGGATTCAGGCACTGTCCTGTAACCTGTGATGGTGCTTCGTCACATACCACTCCTCTCATAATGAATGGCTCGTGGGGGGGTTCAGGTGTGGCTCAGTTCTGAGCGTGGAGCTGCGCTTGGCGTTGCGGTCCATTTGTAGCACAGAGCTATACTGGGAGTATATCCTTGCAGAGCTCAAAGACTGAACGGTCAGTTGTGTGCTTCTGGTTTGGGGTCAGGAGGGCGTCTTCACTCTGACCCCCCTGCAAACCCACACAGTCAAATGAGCAGAGAGCCTCCTCCAGGCTGGTTTGCTGAGTATTCCTCCTGACCTCCTCTGGACGGGGGGGTTTCCATGTATTTTGGCTGATGTCTTGCGTCTGATAGCAAACACCAGCTGCTCCAAGGGAAACACGCAGCAATCGCTCCACGCCGCGATTATGCTTTATGAGTGTGCTTGTTATAAGCGTGACCGCCAGCCAATCTGGAAAGAAAACAGCGATAAGATACCGATTTCATGCAGTTTGGAGCCTGAAGAGCAAACGTCCTCAAACACATGCTGGGCTGATTGGTGTTTATAGGACTGAGACTGTGATTTATCGTTCATGTTGTTGGGAAGAGCGTTTCCAGAGAAACGGGGGCTTTTACAGCCATGTGATGCTCTGGCTTCAGGGGGGGTTGCTTTTGGAAAGTTGTTTAAAACTCCTATTCAGTCTGAAGGTCCTTTCTGTTCCCCTTTTGAAAGCATTTTTCTGATCAATCCATCCTAGAGTTGATAGAGAAAATGTTCAAATAAACATTGAAGGTTTCCAGGTTTTCCAGGTTTTCCTTGAAAGCTTTGGAGGCCTCACATGCACTGATGTGTGACATGGGACACAACAGCACTTTGAATCTGAACATGTCTGTGATATGAGAGCAGGTCAGAACCCCACAGGAAAATGAAGCTGCAGCTGAACCTGGAGCAGATCCCTGCTGTGTGAACACAGGAGGCAGATGGGGGCAAAGAGAAGTGAGGTTTTCAGGGAAAGACAGGAATCCCCGATTTGGAGATAAAATAGGTGTAGGTTAACCTTTTAACATCGGAGCCTCAGCTTCAGTGTTTACATTTTTTTAGCTACTGTAACTCTTTAACTGTTTACGCAATTAATGTATTTTAGCGAATTCTGAAGCAGAGAAAAGCAGTAGTTTCTGCAGAGCATCAGGAGCTCATTGGAAATTCACCTCTGACTTGTGGGTGGGGCCATTGGTATGGAGCAACTCCGCCCCTCTTGGATTTGGGGAGGGATCTTGTGGTCCGTCCAGCTTTTTTTTGTCACAATAACAAAATTTTTTATACCGAATTTTTTTGTCTGCTCCAGATTCTCAACAACCTGAATAAAGAAAAACGAATTTCTTTATGTCCTTCATCATCTGAACAGTGATGTTAAAAACACAATTTTCAGAGTGGGTCTTTAACCATTTAAACAATATTTGAAAACTTATTTTGAAATACAATTCATAATAAAACAAGATCACAAGTTCCTAAATGGATCGTTGGAATATTTTAATTTAATATTTTCTAAAAGGTATGAATTCCATCAGGAAACTGTGGTGAATAATCCAAAGTTTGAGGGCGGAAACTCTAAGGCTTTAATGAAACTGTAAACCAAGAAACCAAAGTGATAAAGCCGACAAGCAGAATAAACTGCAGACTCTTACAAACTCTAAAGGATGAAAAGCATAAGTGGCAACAGCTCTGCAAAGGCTGAGGATGGACAATCCCAAAACCCCAGAAGCAGAAGCTTAGCAAGTGCTGGAGATTTCTGTTCTAGGTGACCGTCCAGCAAACCCTCCAGGATGAGGCACTGTGTGCTGCTGGTGAGGTATATATGTTAAATTATTATTACAGTGAGGGAAAACTGCCCACTAATCAGAGCATTTACATCCATAATCTGTGATATATTTTAGAACAGCAGCAGGTGAGGATGCTTTTCTGAAGGAAACCTGATTTTCTTCAGCAGCATCATGAGGAACGCCCGTCTGATCGTGGGAGCTTCCAGGCTCATCCCCGAGTACTCAGAGGAAAAAGGTTCAAAGGTCAAACCGTTTCCTAAAGTCATGACTTCCTCAGACTGATGGGTCTGTTTGGAGCCGTGGAAGCAGCTCCTGACAGTGTGAGACGCTCGGCTCTTTAAAGTCAAAGATGGACGGCTCTGTTCATGGCCAATCAGTTTAAAAAAGAACACCAGCTTTAATCTTTTTAAATCCAGAGACAGAGAAATGACCATTAGTCATCTTTGAGAGGTCATTTCAGTCCAGCTCTCACACACTGAAGCAAAGTAAAAGACGTAAACTCACCACGTTTCTCATGCAGAAGGATCACAGAAACATGGACGCACTTCTCCTTAAAGGTTTGTGCTTTAATAATCTGCTCTAATTCAAGGTCCACAACAAATGTAATCTGCTCATCTGAAAGATGGATTATGGGAAGACAGCGGTCAGGTGGAAAAAAGAGTTTCAGGTAAAAATCCTCCATTAGTTTCTGTTTTATTGAGAAGTCTCACAATGTTTTTGCATTGAATTACAGCAAAATCTACCAAACCAAAAATGAGGAATCCTTTCCTGCAACAGAAGTGGAGCTCTGAACTTTTTACAGCTTTTGTTGGAAATTCAATCAGCTGTTCATAAAACGTTTTGCTTTTTCAAAAACCACAAGATCCAATCGAGAGAAAGGGCTGAGCTCATCATGCGCTTTGGAAACTTGCTGTGCATCACGTCCCACCAGCAAAACTCTGAAAGAGTTAGATCCCCAAATACCTAAGTAGTATGAATCTGAAGGCTCAGAGGACCAACAGCACTCTCAGGACTCTTGTTTTTTGAGACAGCGCCTCCTTGCTGCTGGGAGTTGTTTATTGATTTGTTTGTGATAATGTTGAAAATGGGGTATGTTTCATGCATAATTGAAATCACAATCAATCAATCAATCGAATTAACTTCATAGGTTCTGACTGATTGTTTCTCCAAACTTCCAGTCCCTTATCAGAACACCTGCATCCGCGTTTCTAAAGGCTTCCAGCAGCTGTAGTGTGTGTAGAAACCAGTGGGGCAGCTGCTCCGTCACATGAATCCTGCGACGATGTATTTTCTGGTGAGCTTCATGGTAGGAAATCTCCATCATGTTGATGTGTCCGGCTGCAGAGAGAGGTGTTGCTGGACAAACTGGACTCAGACGTCAGGAACTGGCCCCGTGTTTATCTCATCTGACTCTAATAAAGTTGAGGATTAATGACATGTCACATAGTTCTGCTTTCCTTCCTCAGCTTTCAGTAAAGATCAGAATCTGTATATTTTAGTTAACTGTTTGCGTACAAATTACAGAATGAACGGACATTTCTCTTCTTAAATAATGCATTCTACACAGAGTAAAACAAGCAGAGTGTTTTCACTTTATTAATTGTGTATAAAAACCTGTCAACGAATAATTTAAAAAGTTGGAAGATGAATTTGAGCATGACAGGAGAGCAGTGAGCAGCCATTAATCCTGGCGTCCCTTCATCTGTCATCCTTTCATCCATCCATCCCGTCTGCATCTGTAAAAGCTTCTCAGGTTACGTCCTATCATGTGTTTTTGCAGGTGCTGAGTATTACGATGTGTAAGGAGAAGGTCATGACCTCATCCATCACAGCTTCGCAGCCCCATTGGGTTCAGATCCTGGTCCATGTGCGGGTGCTGAGGTGCACTGATTGTGTTTACATGCTGCATGTATTTCCTTCACTTAAACTGCAGAACCCTGAGGCTGCAGAGCGGTCGGCTGTCAAGGAAATGGAGATGTTTCAGGAACACCAAGTCCCGGAACTGAATCAGAGGTTCACAACACCTTACACCAAAAACAAAACTTTACAAAGAATGTTTCTCTTGTTTTAATCCCATTTTCTGATCTCAGAGTATAGCCATGAGAGAAGAAGGACGTAAGGTTTGACTGAAACATGAATACGTTCTCCTACATTTACTGAAGAATATTTTTCACTTGTATATATGACAGAAATATTATTAGAAGTTGGTTTGTGTTTTTCTTTATTTACAAGTCAAAACATTAAATTACAAATGTAACTTCTAAAAAAGGACTTATTGTTTTTCTGACACTAATCTGACACTGTTGTTCCTTCATCAAATGTATTAAAGTTTTTGCATTACAGATACTTTTTTTAAACATTTCAGACCAGATGATGTATGAAATCTTACGGACTTTCTAAATTTATTGTTCAAGTGAGAATATGATGCATAAAATAATCAGCAGCTATAGTGTCTTGTCTGTTACAGAGTAAAAAAAAGATTCATTTTGTTGTTTTTATCTGTCAGGATTTCTGTGTTTCTTGTTCATGTGAAATCTCATATTTCTTCCTAAACTTGGGTTCTCCTTTGATGACTCGGTTCATCAGTGCTAATAACGGAGTTTTTCCTTCTTCACTGACGGCCAGTTCACACAAAGCTTGCGCTCTGGCTCACTTCTGTATGTTTGTTGACCTGCATGTTCATTGATGAGTCATCTTAAGCCTGGATCACAGCTGAAGAGTCCAATAAAAACCAGGATCACATAGGAGGAGTGCACAGAGCTTTATGGATGTGGTGAGCGGTGTGCACACACAGGCTCCTTCTGCGCTGCCTCGGTTACCATGGAGACGAGTCTGAGGATGAAGCGTCGCTCCAAAGCCAGATCAACATTTATACTGCAGTCCTTCCTGTGTGCAGTTTGTTTCTCAAAATGCTTTTTACAAAACCATCAATAAAAAGAAAAACTTCTAGTTCAGTAAAAGAAAAGTGAAACAAAAATGGGAAAAGCTCAAATTCTGGCTAAACTTTTACTAAACCCAGCATCCTCCAGTCTGAAATGTTTAAATCTGAACAGCTGAGTGACTTTAGTTCACTTAGAAACGTCTACCTGTTGATTAGTCACAGGTTTGAATCCCTGTCATAACCGTCACGGTGTCCTTGGGTAAGATGTTCTGGTTTGTTCCAATAAATGTTAAAGTTTGGATAAAAGTGCCTCCTGGATGTCATTTTCTAAATACTGTTAGTGGAACTTCTCAGAAGCTGCTGTGACTGATGGATGTTACATTTCAGGTCAGACTTAGGAATGTAAAGATTTGTTTTTCACTTTATAGCATTCAAATTCCTGTCATGATCTGCAGACGTATCGATTCTTGTGGTTTGAGCAGCAGAGTCCACATCTGAACAGTGACGCGTAGAAAACCAGTTTCATTTGCTCTCAGTTTGCAATCCAAAAGAAAATCATAGAAAATATTTGAATAATCAGACAGCAGCAAAAATCTCAGATTTTTGGAAAATACTTTTTTCATTTTTTGTTTATTTTACCGGTGTAGAATTCCAAAGTTTCCACACAGACAGCAGTCTTCGTCTTGGAGCTGTTTTCTCATGCAGACTGGTCATCTGAACCCCCCCACAGGAAGTCCTCTCCTTTCCCCTTCAGCTCTGTTTGTTTGAATGTGTCTCCTCCTCGGCCCTCTCACTGCTCCTCGTCTCTCAGCATCGTCTCTGCTCTGCCCCTCCAGTTGGAGTTCTGCGTTTGCAGCTCCAACGGTTCAAAGAAGTTTGTCACATTTATTAAAAAAGATGAGATGTAGCAGTCACTCTGTGAAATGAACGAGGGAACAAATCTAATAAAAAAAAGATTTTTTGTACAAAAAGAGCTGTTTTTTTCTAATGTACATTAAAGAAACTCATGAGCTCAGTGGTTCTGCTCGTGATCCATCACTGAAAGAACATAAAATAGAAAACCGTCTTCAGACGCCTGAACTCATGCCGTCATGTGATGTGGTTTCATCTGAGATGTGTGACCTGAACAAAGTCTGATGGACAAACCAAACATTGAGTTTAGAAAAGGACACAAAGGCAAAATGAAATCCTAAAATAAAAAGCTCTCCCTCCTCGGCCGTCCGTTCCCACAGAGGAAGGTGAAAGGTGAAAGGCCTCCCGTTTTCCTGATATATGCTGCAAGACCAGGCAGCAGATACCATGTTGTCATCTGTTCAAGAGTCCAAAAGTGAAAGCAGGAAGAAGACAGAGATGTAGAGGGGATTTCACCTCTGGAAGGCCTTTGTCTCTTTGGAAAGTCTTTTAAAGGCAGTTTGTGGGTCCCTCCTCATCGTCAGTGACTTTTTAAAGTTTACAGTGTGTTCAGACTCCATGGAGACGGCGTCAGATGGGTCTGGTCAGGGCTTGTTGCCCCGGTGACCAAACAGAGTGGACTGACAAACAGAAGGAAAATAAAGACAAAGCAGCATTTTCAGTTAAAAACAAGATTGTTGAGTGTTGAGGAGCAGAGATGTAGAAACCAGACGTCCAAACCACTAATGCTGCTTGTCATGATGTTCCTCAGTGCAGAAGAAATCTGTTTCTTAAAGGAACATGCCTCCTTTGTGCAGCTTAATGAAAGGATTTCATTACAGAACCGCTTTCAAAAGACAAACTGTGTGTTTCAGAAACCACGATTAAAGATAAATCCTCTGCTGAGGATCCGGATCCGGACTGGAGCTCCACGTCTGTGGCTCAGTTCTGGTGCTCACATGACGGTAAAGAGGACTCAGAAAAACCTCCATCAGATCACAGAGACATTCCTGAAAGCTGATGTTTGAGAGACCCTTTAATCTGCAGCATCACAAACACTTTCCCAGTCGGACTGACTTGTTCTTTAGATCTCAGAAATTGTGTCTGATTTTGATTCCAACCAAAAATGGAGACAGACCCCCCCCCTTTAGCTCCCAGAACACAGTGAAAGGTTAAAAGCACCACATTATATCCCAGCAAAATCACTGCTCGGTATTCCAGTATGTTTGGAGCCTGCAGCATTTCCAAAACACATGTGCATATGTACCTGTTTCCGTGTTACACTTGAAGCACAAGGGTGAATCCAGGCCCACTTTGCTCCAAGACTGATCGTTTCTAACGTCTTTCTTACGGATGAATGATGCATTTTTAACCCTTTAGGGGTTTCTCAGTGGGAACATAATCCAGTACATATAGAGGCTGGAAGCTTTTGTCTGAATCCAAACTAATTTAATTATTTTATGCAACTGCTGATAGAGAGTTGAGGCCAGAACTTTCAAAACTGATCAGAAATTGAGAATATTGGGATCTGAAGACAGAGAGCCTGGAATGACATGCTGCAGAATTGTTACTTTATTGCTTGAAGGGTTAATATAAATTCACCTTTAACTTTTTCTCATTTTGTAGCAGAAAGTTGACCAATTTCACAATAAAATAGAAATAAATATGATCAGAGAAAACATACCAAATAAAAACCAAACCGTAATGTGGGGTTCAGTCTCATAATGTGGGGTTCAGTCTCGTAATGTGGGGTTCAGTGTCGTAATGTGGGGTTCAGTGTCGTAATGTGGGGTTCAGTCTCATAATGTGGGTTTCAGTGTCATAATGTGGGTTTCAGTCTCATAATGTGGGGTTCAGTGTCGTAATGTGGGGTTCAGTGTCGTAATGTGGGGTTCAGTGTCTTAATGTGGGTTTCAGTGTCATAATGTGGGGTTCAGTTTTAGAATGTGGGGCTCAGTCTCATAATGTGGGGTTCAGTGTCATAATGTGGGGTTCAGTCTCATAATGTGGGGTTCAGTGTCATAAGGTGGGGTTCAGTGTTGTAATGTGGGGTTCAGTGTCGTAGTGGGGTTCAGTCTCATAATGTGGGGTTCAGTCTCATAATGTGGGGTTCAGTCTCGTAATGTGGGGTTCAGTGTCGTAATGTGGGGTTCAGTCTCATAATGTGGGTTTCAGTGTCATAATGTGGGGTTCAGTCTCGTAATGTGGGGTTCAGTGTCGTAATGTGGGGTTCAGTCTCATAATGTGGGTTTCAGTGTCATAATGTGGGTTTCAGTCTCATAATGTGGGGTTCAGTGTCGTAATGTGG
Source organism: Oryzias woworae (assembly GCA_016861445.1). Classification (NCBI taxonomy): domain Eukaryota; kingdom Metazoa; phylum Chordata; class Actinopteri; order Beloniformes; family Adrianichthyidae; genus Oryzias; species Oryzias woworae. The sequence goes on from BOLG01001550.1 coordinate 78,322, forward strand.
GGTTCAGTGTCTTAATGTGGGTTTCAGTGTCATAATGTGGGGTTCAGTGTCATAATGTGGGGTTCAGTCTCATAATGTGGGGTTCAGTGTCATAAGGTGGGGTTCAGTGTCGTAATGTGGGGTTCAGTCTCATAATGTGGGTTTCAGTGTCATAATGTGGGGTTCAGTGTCATAATGTGGGGTTCAGTGTCGTAATGTGGGGTTCAGTGTCGTAATGTGGGGTTCAGTGTCTTAATGTGGGTTTCAGTGTCATAATGTGGGGTTCAGTCTCATAATGTGGGGGTTCAGTGTCGTAATGTGGGGTTCAGTGTCTTAATGTGGGTTTCAGTGTCATAATGTGGGGTTCAGTCTCATAATGTGGGGTTCAGTGTCGTAATGTGGGGTTCAGTGTCTTAATGTGGGTTTCAGTGTCATAATGTGGGGTTCAGTCTCATAATGTGGGGTTCAGTGTCGTAATGTGGGGTTCAGTTTTAGAATGTGGGGTTCAGTCTCATAATGTGGGGTTCAGTGTCATAATGTGGGGTTCAGTGTCGTAATGTGGGGTTCAGTCTCATAATGTGGGGTTCAGTCTCATAATGTGGGGTTCAGTGCCATAATGTGGGGTTCAGTCTCATAATGTGGGGTTCAGTGTCGTAATGTGGGGTTCAGTCTCATAATGTGGGGTTCAGTGTCATAATGTGGGGTTCAGTCTCATAATGTGGGGTTCAGTGTCGTAATGTGGGGTTCAGTGTCATAATGTGGGGTTCAGTGTCGTAATGTGGGGTTCAGTCTCATAATGTGGGGTTCAGTGTCGTAATGTGGGGTTCAGTGTCTTAATGTGGGTTTCAGTGTCATAATGTGGGGTTCAGTCTCATAATGTGGGGTTCAGTGTCGTAATGTGGGGTTCAGTTTTATAATGTGGGGTTCAGTCTCATAATGTGGGGTTCAGTGTCATAATGTGGGGTTCAGTGTCGTAATGTGGGGTTCAGTCTCATAATGTGGGGTTCAGTCTCATAATGTGGGGTTCAGTGTCATAATGTGGGGTTCAGTCTCATAATGTGGGGTTCAGTGTCGTAATGTGGGGTTCAGTCTCATAATGTGGGGTTCAGTGTCATAATGTGGGGTTCAGTCTCATAATGTGGGGTTCAGTGTCGTAATGTGGGGTTCAGTGTCATAATGTGGGGTTCAGTGTCGTAATGTGGGGTTCAGTCTCATAATGTGGGGTTCAGTGTCGTAGAGTGGGGTTCAGTCTCATAATGTGGGGTTCAGTGTCGTAATGTGGGGTTCAGTGTCGTAATGTGGGGTTCAGTGTCATAATGTGGGGTTCAGTCTCAGAATGTGGGGTTCAGTGTCGTGATGTGGGGTTCAGTGTCGTAATGTGGGGTTCAGTGTCATAATGTGGGGTTCAGTGTCATAATGTGGGGTTCAGTGTCTTAATGTGGGGTTCAGTGTCCTAATGTGGGGTTCAGTGTCCTAATGTGGGTTTCAGTGTCATAATGTGGGGTTCAGTGTCTTAATGTGGGGTTCAGTGTCGTAGAGTGGGGTTCAGTCTCATAATGTGGGGTTCAGTGTCGTGATGTGGGGTTCAGTGTCATAATGTGGGGTTCAGTGTCTTAATGTGGGGTTCAGTGTCATAATGTGGGGTTCAGTGTCCTAATGTGGGTTTCAGTGTCATAATGTGGGGTTCAGTGTCTTAATGTGGGGTTCAGTGTCCTAATGTGGGGTTCAGTGTCCTAATGTGGGTTTCAGTGTCATAATGTGGGGTTCAGTGTCTTAATGTGGGGTTCAGTGTCGTAGAGTGGGGTTCAGTCTCATAATGTGGGGTTCAGTGTCGTGATGTGGGGTTCAGTGTCATAATGTGGGGTTCAGTGTCTTAATGTGGGGTTCAGTCTCATAATGTGGGGTTCAGTCTCATAATGTGGGGTTCAGTGTCATAATGTGGGGTTCAGTGTCATATTGTGGGGTTCAGTCTCATAATGTGGGGTTCAGTGTCGTAATGTGGGGTTCAGTGTCATATTGTGGGGTTCAGTCTCATAATGTGGGGTTCAGTGTCATAATGTGGGGTTCAGTGTCATAATGTGGGGTTCAATGACGTAATATGGGGTTCAGTGTCCTAATGTGGGGTTCAGTCTCATAATGTGGGGTTCAGTCTCATAATGTGGGGTTCAGTGTCCTAATGTGGGGTTCAGTCTCATAATGTGGGGTTCAGTTTTATAATGTGGGGTTCAGTGTCATAATGTGGGGTTCAGTGTCATAATGTGGGGTTCAGTGTCATAACGTGGGGCTCAGTGTCATAATGTGGGGTTCAGTCTTATAATGTGGGGTTCAGTCTCATAATGTGGGGTTCAGTGGCATAATGTGGGGTTCAGTCTCATAATGTGGGGTTCAGTTTTATAATGTGGGGTTCAGTCTCATAATGTGGGGTTCAGTGTTGTAATGTGGGGTTCAGTGTCATAATGTGGGGTTCAGTGTCATAATGTGGGGTTCAGTGTCATAACGTGGGGTTCAGTGTCATAATGTGGGGTTCAGTGTCATATTGTGGGGTTCAGTGTCGTAATGTGGGGTTCAGTGTCGTAATGTGATGCTGTTTTCCATTCATCAGTTCAGATCAAACTTTTGGGTTTGAAGAAAAAAATAAAGGGCATTTCCTGCAAACTGCTGACTAAACTTGAGTCCAATAATTTCACAGTGAAAGCTTTTTTCTGGTGAGTCAGTCATGTTCCTCCTCGTTCCCATGAGAACACTCTGTGGTGGGGGCAGAAGCCGAGCACTGTGCAACCTCTCTGCTCCCCCCACAGGACCAATTGTTGAGCGGCTCTGCCTGCCAAAAGGAGGACACATGCGACAGTAGAAAGAGGAGACGGAGGTTAGACTGAGGATTCTGTCTGAAGGAACGAGACGCTGACAGCAGCTGGGAAGAATCTGGGTTTATCAGAACCACCAGAACCTCATGGGGAGGGGGGGTCATCTCTGCCCCCGGACAGTTTGGAGATGATCCTCGGCTCTTCTATAGGGAGCAGTGAGGAGGTGCAGAGACACAACCGGTCTCTGGCACGCCCCCAACACACACCCGCACACACACACACACACATACACACACACACACACACACACACAAACACACACACACACACAGACACACACACAAACACACAGACACAAACACACACACAAAGACACACACACACACACACACAGACACAAACACAAACACACACACACACACACAGACACAAACACAAACACACACACACACAGACACAAACACAAAGACACACACACACAAACACACAGACACACACACACACAGACACAAACACAAACACACAGACACACACACAGCACTGATGTGTTTTTAAACTCAAACTGAATCAATGCTGCACATTCCATTTGGAGGAGGATCCTTTTCAGGAGTTCAGTCAGAAGAACGAGATCCGTTCTTTTCTCCTTCCTGTCAGTCTGTCTGCAGTTCAGTCAGATTTCCTCCTCCTTCACTTTTCCTCCTCTTCTCCTTCTTGCTGTAGTGATTCCTCTCCTTTTTCTACCTCTTTCTCATGACTTCATCCCTTCCTTCCTCCTCTCCTTTTGTGCCAGCCTGCAAACGGAGAGGGCACTCCTTCAGGTCTCCCGTTCCTCCACTCCTCCTTCAGGTGTCCCGTTCCTCCACTCCTCCTTCAGGTCTCCCGTTCCTCCACTCCTCCTTCAGGTCTCCCGTTCTTCGCTCCTCCTTCAGGTCTCCCGTTCTTCGCTCCTCCTTCAGGTGTCCCGTTCCTCCACTCCTCTTTCAGGTGTCCCATTCTTCCACTCCTCCCTCTCCTTCCTTGTCTTTTCTCTCTCCTCCCCTTGCCCCCTCCTCCTGTCCCTTGCTCCTTCCTCCTTCTCTCCTCCAGCCCCCAGATAAGAAGGGAGCAGAAGTGATTTTCTTCCGTCACTCCTGAAGCTGGAGTCAGCAGAGAAAGCGGGAGGGAAACTCCTCCTTCTTCATGTTTTCTTTTCATTTGGACTTTGGAGGATTGATCCTCAGTTTTCTCTTGAATTCTCTTTAACCACAATCCTTTGCTTTTCATCAGTTCTTCTGATCCTGCTTGGTTTTTTCTGGATCTGTTCCTGCTAGTAGAACAAACTGTGAGGGACTCCTGACCGAGGAGCGTCATATTCACCAACATTTGACTGAAAAGAACGTGAGCATCTTCATCTCCAGTGAAGGGGCGGCTGGAGTCCCTCAGGTGTCTCCAGAAACAGATTGCAGCATCTGTCCTCATGGTGAGCCCAAAGACTCCTGAGTCCTGCTCCTCCTAAGACCAGGGAGGTCAGAGTGTCCACATCTTCTTGAGACCTTCTCAGCACTGAGAACAGGTTGGTCCTGCAGAGGAGAACGTGCCATGAGGGGCCTCAGCCCAGCGCTGCTCCTTCTGCTGTGGGGTCTGGCGCTCCTCACTCCTGCAGCCGCCACCGAACGAGGAGGAGCTGGAAGGAGCCAGCGAAGAGGAAGCTCAGAGAAAAGGAGGAGGTTCCATCGCATCCAACATGGCCACTGCAGATACACCTTCCTTCTCCCAGAGCTGGACGGGTGTCAGGGCGGAGGCTCACCTGTGCAGGCTGAGCAGCATGGGAGCTCTGGCCAGACCAGTGTTGTACAGAGAGACTCGCCGCCTGTGGATGGAGAATGGTCCGCTCAGAAGCTGCAACACCTGGAGCGCATCATGGAGAACAACACTCTGTGGCTGCAGAAGGTAAGAGGCTCCGCCTCCTGTCCTGACAGCTAAGCGAGGTGATGTTTCCATGAGCTGCTCAATGAAACATCCAGAACCAGAAAGCTGCAAACGTGTGAAGAGAGCTCAGCAGCTGTTCTGGATGGTTCTGACAGTCAGTGGTTTCTTCTTGGCTTTGGGGACAACGTTTGGTCTGAGCGGCAGCTGGTTCCATTCATGGAGAAGCAGCGACTTCCCTGCTGTTTTCCTAACAAACTATTGTTCTTTCCAAACTAATCTGCGCTCTCCGTGGAGCATTGAAAGTGCTGTGCAAGCAGATGTTCTCTTTCATCACACATCTTCTCTGCAAAAACCAAGAAATCCATACTATGGATTAGGTGTAAATCTTTAGCCATTCCACGCACCAGCCACAGGTTTCTGCAGTTCTTTGCTTCTGTTCTTCTTGTCTTGAGGAAGCTGCAGACATGAAACAAGGTTATGACATTTGCTACAGCTGCGCAGACGTGGCTGCTCCTCCAAGCATCAGGTTGATGCTGGAGTGAACCATCGATCAAAACCTTTGCTTCTGCACACAGAGAACAATGAAGAAGAGCAACTCTTATCATCCTGTAATAACTTTAAGCATACACCAACCTCACAGTTATCTAAATGCTGCAGAAGTCAGAACAATTTCTTGGTGAAGACGATCCAAAGGTCCGTCTGTCCAAAATATTGACAGTTTAATTGCTTATTCCTCTTTAGTTTCCATTGAAAGACGTGTGAAAACAACAGGAAACGTCTTTCAAATCCAGTTTTAGATTTCTCTATGAAAAACTGTTCTCGAATAAAGCATCTCACAGTAAAACAAAATCATCCTTTTTATGACTAGAATTTAAAACGTTCATTTATAAAGTGTCCAGAAACAAGGCTTGAACCCCGATGACCTCGCTTTGTCGTTGAGGATACCTCATGTTAGAACTGCATGTGGCGCACAAAGAGTCACAGATGAATGAGATTCTAAGATTATTCCTAAAAATCCTGTGAGTTTAGGTGTTTGGTATAAATCCTGATGATTTGGAATATTCTTTTGGTTTTGCCTTCAGTGGTCTTTAGAACTGAAGTATGAAAGCCTGTGTGGCCTGATGACGCTTCCATCCAGACTCAGATTTGTTGTTTTCCTACATTTCCTGCTGGAATTCCAGCTGAGCAGAAATCCACAAGACTCTGAAGGAATTCGAAGAAATCTTTGCGGATTTTTGTAGAAACGAAACCCAACAAACCAGCTGGACTGCATCTCCTTTACGCTTTGACCCAAAAACAAAAGAGACGGAATTATTTTCTTGCACCAAACACATGTTGTTTACACAATCTGGGAAGACACAGAAAATCTTTACGTTCATCTGATTTGGAAAAACAGTTTTAATGGGATTCAAATGAAAGCGTAACAGTGCGAGTAATGGAGCAGTCTTTATCCAGAAACAGCAATAAAGGCAATAACGCATGTTTTCTTTTCTGGCAAATTGACCATGTAGCTCATTTTTCTTTAAGAAGTTCCTGACTGGATCTTGAAGCAATCAGAGCATTTTTCTGCTGTTCAGTCAACCGTCTAGCTGAGCTTCAACATCTTTGAGCGTTTTCCTGGCAGGCGGCGCTCGAAGAGGCTTTCTAAACCTCATGGAGCAGATCTCGGACTGAACCGAAGAAGCACATGCCTCAGTTTTTACAAATCTGCTTCGATTGGCTTGAATGGCCAGAAACACCAGAAGCTTTAAGGAGTCATTTCCCTCCAAAAGAACCAGGTGAGAAGAACCCAGATGATTTCTAGACCCCATATTCTGACACAAACTTCAAACTTCTCTGACTGCTTTAAAACGTAGCTTTTTTGAGTCCATGACCCTTAAATCAGAATCATGGCGTTGTCTGAAGTTATGGAAACACTTTTCTTGCTCGTCTGACTTGCAGGTTAAGTGTCCTGATCCTGGTTTGTTGGTTGATCTAAATCAGGGGAGCCCAAATCCAGGCGTCCCCCATGTTTTCCAACCAACCTGCCATTAAAGCTGCTCCTTGGCTGAAAACACCTGAGCCAGGTAATCAACAGCAGATGAGGCAGGGTTCCTGGAAAACCAGCAGGAGGCCTGGATTTGGGCACCTCTGATCTAGATCATAGGTTCTAGAAGATTCTTATCTGATCTTTAAAGGATCTTCTTCAGTTCTAACAGCAGATGGAGAACTCTTCTTGCTCTGGATGCTTCTGCGAGTGGAAGAAACCTGAAGGTCATGTGAGCAGGTGTCCACATCACTGATGATCAGCGGGTCAGCTGGTGCCCTGAGGGGGGGGTTCTCTGTATGGTTTATCTGTTTGCTGAAGATGAGAATACAGGATAGAACGTGTTGGTGTTCATGTGGACTTGTTCTTGGTTGGTTCCTGCTGGAATGTTCTGAGCCTACGTTCTGGTGGGCGGTGGAAATCAAACGTGGTCAGTGTGGGTTCCCTCCTCTCTTTATCCGTGCAGAGCAGACTGAGAATTCAAACTATAGCCTTTAGTGTTTTTCCAGAGGAAAGCAGATTTTTCTGTTCACTGCATCACCGTGGAAACGGAATCGATCTTCCCCCTGGGTTTGATTTGATTGATTGTCAGATGTGTGCAGATCTTCTCCAAACTGTGAGCGCAGAGTCGACCCCAGCGTCCTCACTGATGGTTTAGATTTGCAGCTACTGCAGTGGTTCTTCTTCAAACCTCTAACTTCAATTCAGCAAAAATGTTTGGTTTTATTAGGAATCCTGATGCAGTTCCATCAAAGGACATCCAGAAACAGACGAGGAACTAGATCACCGACATGTTTCAGTCTGAGATAAATCTGTCATTGTGGAAACCAGAAAGTGACTGAGAAGACTCGTGCAGCTTAAGGGAATGATTAGTGAAGGAGAAAAGGTCAGAGTTCAGGATTCAAATCAATGAAAACCTCTATTGGTTGTTGGGATAGGCTCCAGCAATCGGCGTGACTCCATTAAGGGTGAAGCGGGTGAAGCTAATGTGCGGGTCGAGATCACCCCCAAAGCTTCTGGACTCATGAGACAAAAGAGGAGGAGGAGCTTTGTTGAAGGTGTGCGTCCAGTTACGCCGGGAATCCCAGGAACACAGAAACAGTCAAACATGGAGGTGGTAGTGTGATGGTGTGGGACAGTTTTGCAGCTTCTAGACCCAAATAACTTGTTATGGTTGATGAAATCCTGAAGGAGAAGCAACAACCATCTGTTGGTGATCTCAGGAGAGCAACAGAACAGAAAAATGATCTGAAACCAGCAGCTCTCACCACAGGACCATCAAAACAAATAAAAAGGAAGTTCATGCTGGGAAACCCTCCAACATGGCTGAAATCAAACGATCCTGGAACGAGGGGTGGAGCCAAACTCCCGCACAGACTCACTAATGATCATCACAAACACCTGCAGTTTTTACAGCCAAGAGGACGCCGGCAGCGTTTTCACAGGTGAAGCTGGGCTGAACGTCCAACGCTTTCACAAATGTCCGGGATGGAAAACTGAGGCTGAAACCCAAAGTTCTGTGAAGAATTCCTGAATCCAGGATTTAGGTTTCCTGTTGCGTTGTGAATGTTATCTTCCATTTCCTGCCTGGCTCAGTTGAAGCCTCTTTTCTTTCTTCTCGCTGACACAGCAGATGCTCCACATGAGCGATGAAATCAACCACTCTTTATACACAAACCCTTATTACAATCAGGCATGGAAGAGGAAAACGATCTCCCAGAGAAGGTCCAGGCGGAATGTGTCAGTCATGTGTTTATAAAATCAGGACAAACATTCGTGAACTTTTGATGAGGGTCATCATTTCATTATTTAAGTAGAATACACATATTCATATCATAATCATATTTCCAATATTTCCCAAACGCGGCTCAATAATTCATAAATTCTGACAAAGTTAGTAAAGCTCAGGAGTGCAGCTGTAAGCTAAAGACTTGGAAACAAACCGCAGGAGCGCCGCGCCAGCCGGCGGCCCGGCCCTCGCCCACCAGCTTCAGCTCCCAATGCTGGTGAAATTTAGCAGTAAACAATTAGTTTAAGATGACAGTACATTGAAAACAGAAAGAGTAAACCCGCTCTTTCACGCTGATTTTGTGTGGCGTTCTCACGGATATGGCTTCCTTCTCATCTGTGTTGGAGCAGAACTTCAGCTGTTGGAGTCTCAGAGGATGGAAAAACCCTCGGCATCATGACACATGTTGATTCTGCACAAAAACAATGTTTGAAAATGTTGCCAGCTTAACGTAAACGCGGCTCCCGCAAAGGCGGCAGGGTGGTGACCAATTCCTATTAGAGTTAAAGATGTGGAGAAATAGAAGGACTTTAAAGAACACCCTGTTGATTGATGGGACCAAACCAATTCAAACTCGGACCAGCCTCAGCAGTGGGGAGAACCACAGTGGGAACCTTCCTACAGCAGAGGTGGGTGTTCATGCAGGTTCAGGTAACGATGTTGGACACTAAAGCACTTCTGCAGGAGCTTCAAAGCCAGAGGAGCATCCCGAAAGCTTCCTCAGGAAAATGAAACACATGATGGGAAGTGACTGGAGTCTGGTGATGCTCTTTTATCAGAAGCAAACCAGAATCAAGGCTTCCAGAGAAGGTGCTGATGATTGGAAGCTCCTTAGAAAGTGACAGGCAGACCCATCTTATCTGACAGTCTGACTGCGAGCCTCCGCCGTCGCCTCCGAGGATCTGAGAAGCGTGTCTCCCTGAAGAAGGCTGCAGATTCCCCACCTTCCCCAGAGGGAAATCCTCCAACTCTGAAGATAATGATATGCAGAGGGTCAGTTTAAGATCTGGTGGTAAAGGATCCAGAACGCAGGAGACTGGACTTAGTGTCAGCAGCCTGAACATTTTATCAATAAACGTAAACGCGACAGAACAGATGACCGGACCAGAAGAACTGAAAACCAGACACTTAAATATGAACGTAACGTCGTTACGGTCGTATAATCAGAGCTGATGCTAAGGAATGGGATGTTCAGAACCGGGATGTTCAGAACCGAGATGTTCAGAACTGGGATGTTCAGGACCGGGATGTTCAGAACCGAGATGCTCAGGACCAGGATGTTCAGAACCGGGATGTTCAGAACCGAGATGCTCAGGACCCGGATGTTCAGAACCGGGATGTTCAGAACTGGTATGTTCAGAACTGGGATGTTCAGGACCGGGATGTTCAGAACCGAAATGCTCAGGACCGGGATGCTCAGAACCGAGATGCTCAGGACCGGGATGTTCAGAACCCAGATGTTCAGGACCGAGATGCTCAGGACCAGGATGTTCAGAACCGAGATGCTCAGGACCGGGATGTTCAGAACCGGGATGTTCCGAACTGGGATGTTCAGGACCGGGATGTTCAGAACCGAGATGCTCAGGACCGGGATGTTCAGAACCGGGATGTTCAGGACCGAGATGTTCAGGACCGGGATGTTCAGAACCGAGATGTTCAGGACCGGGATGCTCAGAACCAAAATGCTCAGGACCGGGATGCTCAGAACCGAAATGCTCAGGACCGGGATGTCCAGGACCGAGATGCTCAGGACCAGGATGTTCAGAACCGGGATGCTCAAGACCGGGATGTTCAGAACCGGGATGTTCAGAACCGGGATGTTCAGGACCGGGGTGTTCAGGACCGAGATGCTCAGAACCGAGATGCTCAGGACCTGGATGTTCAGAACCGGGATGTTCAGGACCGGGATGTTCAGGACTGGGATGTTCAGAACCGGGATGTTAAGGACCGGGATGTTCAGGACTGGGACTTTCAGAACCGGGATGCTCAGGACCAGGATGTTCAGAACCGGGATGCTCAAGACCGGGATGTTCAGAACCGGGATGCTCAGGACCGGGATGTTCAGAACCGGTATGTTCAGGACCGAGATGCTCAGGACCGGGGTGTGCAGGACCGCCGGTTCCTGAGGAAAGCTCACAGACCTGAAATGGTCTGACGAGAACGTTGAAGTCTCCGTTGCTGTCGTGCACATCTTTCATGGGTGATGTCTCACTGCTGAAGAACCTGCAGGCCTGATGTGGCGTTTCAGTCCTCACCAACCACAGGCGACGTGGGAGAAATGATGTCATCCAGATGTGGAAGGATCGAACTTGAAGATGCTGCACTGGTTGTGCAACTTCCTGAAAAGTTCTGGATCCTTTTGTTGAAGTTTATGTGGATGTCCAGAAGGCTTCATTCTAACATTTCTGATGAAAATCAATCAGTTTTTGAGGGGTTTTCTTATGTTCTGCTTTATGAAAAGTTTTCTTCAGGAATATAATCTGCACATTTGTGGGGAAAAAAGCTATTTTTTATTGCAACAGTGTAGCTGCTGTCAGTTTCTTCAGGAAACGTGACATGGATCCAGATCCATTCCTGTGTAAATGAAGCCTGAAGCTTCTTTTGTGGATTGTAGCAGCTGAAGGACGACAGACCGTCTTTCTGAGGAGACAGTAACGTGTCAGAGCGCTTCACTCTGTGTGTGCATGTGTGTGTGCGTGTGCGTGTGTGTGTGCATGTGTGTGTGTCTCAAACCTCAGAGGGGACACGGCTCAGATCCAGAGGCGGGGTCTGATGCAGGGTCCTGACAGGAGAAGGAGGGCACCCCCCCGTCATGCAGTCACGGTCACTTAACAACCAGATAATCGTGGGTTTTTTGGGGGTGTCAGAACCCTCGTCTAACATGGTTAATGCTGCTCAGGTGAACGGTTAAGGCTTCAGTTCTGCTGCTCTGACGTCTGTCATTGTCTGAGTGACAGATGTTTTTTTTGAGGACACGACCACGTCACCAGAGAGTGAAAATGATGCAGTGGTTTTCGCTTCAATCCCTCACATGAACATGACTTCTATGAAACACAGCTACTGATTGTTCTCATAAAGTCAAATAATCGTCTTTGCAGTTAAATTATGGTCCAACATTTCCAAACTATGAGCTGTTTATGTAAACACAGATGTCGGATGAGGACGGATGAGCTGGTCCTGATGTTCGCGGCTCTGGAAGCAGAAAACTGGTTTTGGCACCAAAATGAGAACGTGACACGTTAGTCTGTAAAACAACCCGATGCAAACGGGAGTCAAAGGAGCTCTTTGACTGCAGCAAATGGATTTTATCCATGCGTTCACGCTCTGCACGACTTAAGCCTTCCTCAAATGAGCAAATCAGAAACAGAACCGATTCGGTTTGCAGCCATTGGGTTTAAGGAGATCAAGCAGTTTGTGATTTCATTGTGCATCTCACCTCCACCGTGGGGAGGGTTCTGACAGCTTCTTCAGGTGAATGACAGTTCATTTTTAAAGTCTGCTTTCTAAAGCTGCCTGAGTTAACTGTGACAGCTCATGAAAACCAAAGGAATACTAACTTTACACTAACTGGGCTTGAGATCAAACAGCTGGTTATTAAACAGAAGACACATGTTTTGGTGGAAATGTAGTTCAGGAATCATCAGACGGGAATTCTGCATCCAGTCCATCACTTTAGTTTGATGCAAATGTCTCACAACGACTTCACTTGAACTTTTGGACTCAACTGAAGCCTAAATTATACTAAAAATGAGAGTTCTGTGACGTCCTTTCATGCTGGAGGAATTTTCTATGTGAAAAAACAATGAAACTAAACTGGACGGATTCAAAAATAAAAGAAAAAATCTGGTGTTTGGTGCACTTTGTGCTGCAGTGTGTTCAGCAGGAATATTACACAGCCATCAGAGCAGAGGAGAGGAAGTCCTAATCCGCCAGCTCAGGAAGGTCACATGATGAGATCAAAAGAAGCAGTGGCGTTCTGATTCTCTGATTCAAAGTCCTTGGCGTCTACAGACAACGTTCTCTTTGCATCCAAACTGTAAAAATGCAAACATGTACAGGAAGATTGAAGACACAGAGCTAAAAGCCTGCAGATTCTGGCTTCACAGACAAAAATGCAGCAGTTCTTCTGAACGTGGAACAACATCCAACAACAACAACATCCTCCCACTGAGTCGTAAAGAATGCGTCTAGTTATCATCCACTTGGAAAAGCCTGATTCTCAGAACACTGCAGACTGCAACGTCTCTGCAGGCTGCAGAACAGGGACTTTTAGATGATAAGAGATAAAAAATGGCTTAGACTAAACACACAGCTGCCTTGTGTCCAACTGATGAAGCCGGGTTCCAGCAGAGTGACCCCCACCCCCCCCAGATTCTGAGATTGCTCAGATGTTTCCCTGTATTTGTGTTTCTCATGCAGCCGCTGGTGGCAAATGTTGCCTTTCGGGCCTCAGGAAATCACAAATCAAACTTGTGAACCAGGTTCAGAAGTTTGAAGCTGGTTCCATCAGCGGGAACTTGTGAACTCTGCAGTTTCATCAGAGAAACTGAAGCTCTCTGAAAACAAGCACCTGCTGCAGGATCCCACCGGATTGAACACGACTTCAGCTGCACTAGATTACAGCATTTTCAGCTTTTGGAACGACTGCTGGGGGTTTTCACACTCGCTCTCTGTATGGCTTCATGGCCCCCCAGCTGCGGTTTTCCACACTGTGGGTTGGTAAACAGCAGTAAGTGAGGTAGTTAATAGGGGGCTTGTTTAGCTTTCTGCCAAATGACTGACTTCAGATGAACCTGTGCCTGAGAGACGGAGAAAGAGAAACAGGAAACCTCTGTGGTCAGATCACAGCCGGCCTATCAGCGCTGACGCGGCGCTTTGATGTGGTCGGAGGCCGTGTTGATGATAAAACCTCTGCAGAGGCCAAAGGAGTAAGGATGAAAGCTGCAGATCACAGAGAACCTGGTTGTATCTGCTGCAGTGAAGTCCTCTTCAGCGCAGGCTTTGTCCTGCAGCAAAAACCAAACACAAAGTTCCAGCTGAATGGACCCTTCAGCTGGGAGCTCTCAGAGCCTTCTCATCAATACAATTTTCAGTTCAATTCAATGTTATTTCTATAGCCCAATATCACAGCCACAGCCGTCTCATTGGACTGATATGTGGGGTTATGGACCCAGGACATTGGTTGTTGTTGTGTTTGATGTCACTTCCTGTTTTATTTTGTTGTGCTTCCTGTGTTCACTATTGCCTTTTAGGTCTCTTGACACTTCCCTCCTGGTGTGTGTTTCCTCCCTCCTTACTTGGCACACCTGTTTGCACTTACCTCATCCTCTCCTCCTGGTTATAAGTCCTCGTCTCCCTTGCACTGGTTGTCGGGTGGTTTTTGTTCCTTCAAGGAATGTTCTACTGGGTTTTCGAGTGCTATTGTGAATAAACGAATGACTTTTCATTCAAGATTACCGTCTGCATTTGTGTCCGCACGTCAACCCTGACAATGAAGGAGAGATCCTCAACCCCAAGATCCAGAGTTCTGTTTGTGACACATTCAGGTGGAAACATGAAGCTTGTAATGTTTCACACTTTCACGTGTCTTTTTAAAGGCCTGTAATCAGATGGGCCAAATGTTGGAAATAGGACTGCAGCTGAATGCTTCCAGAAAACAGTCAAGCCGGAAATTCTCCTGGCAGGTTCGGACCTAAAGTTGCTTTGATTCAACCAGCAGGTTTCTTCTAGTTTGGAAAAGTCCCTGAAGATGAAAAAGAGGCATCTTTGTTGAAAGAAAATCTCAGCTTTGACTAAAAACAGTTCCAGGACTGATTTAAGGCCTGACTGCATGTGACCTGCTGGTGTAAGGTCATCGGTCACATGATTTCAGAACTCCTGGTTTGTGTTCACGTTTCTAGAGTCCAGGAACAGTTAAGCACAGAAACCTACTGGACTCTGGGTCAAACTCAATGCAGTGTAGCTCCATTCATGTGCAGAGAGGAGGTCTGGAACCGTGGAGCTTCTTTAAGACTGTATTCACACTGGACACATTTGGTTAAAGTGAACCAGACTGTAACCGTGCGGTTCTGCAGGCTGTAACCGTGCGGTTCTACAGGCTGTAGCCGTGCGGTTCTTGAGGTTCTGCAGACTGTAACCGTGCGGTTCTGCAGGCTGTAACCGTGCGGTTCTGCAGGCTGTAACCGTGCGGTTCTGCAGGCTGTGACCATGCAGTTCTTGAGGTTCTGCAGACTGTAACCGTGCGGTTCTGCAGGCTGTAACCGTGCGGTTCTGCAGGCTGTAACCGTGCAGTTCTGCAGACTGTTCCCATGCGGTTCTACAGGCTGTAGCCGTGCGGTTCTGCAGACTGTAACCGTGTGGTTCTGCAGGCTGTAACCGTGCGGTTCTGCAGGCTGTAGCCGTGCGGTTCTTGAGGTTCTGCAGACTGTAACCGTGCGGTTCTGCAGGCTGTAACCGTGCGGCTCTGCAGGCTGTGACCGTGCGGTTCTTGAGGTTCTGCAGGCTGTGACCGTGCGGTTCTGCAGACTGTGACCGTACGGCTCTGCAGGCTGTGACCGTGCGGTTCTTGAGGTTCTGCAGGCTGTGACCGTGCGGTTCTGCAGGCTGTGACCGTGCGGTTCTGCAGGCTGTGACCGTGCGGTTCTTGAGGTTCTGCAGACTGTAACCGTGCGGCTCTGCAGGCTGTGACCGTGTGGTTCTTGAGGTTCTGCAGGCTGTAACCGTGCGGTTCTGCAGACTGTTACCGTGAGGTTCTGCAGACTGTAACCGTGCCGTTCTGCAGGCTGTGACCGTGCAGCTCTGCAGGCTGTGACCGTGCGGTTCTTGAGGTTCTGCAGACTGTAACTGTGCGGTTCTGCAGGCTGTGACCGTGCGGTTCTGCAGACTGTAACCGTGTGGTTCTGCAGGCTGTGACCGTGCGGTTCTGCAGGCTGTAGCCGTGCGGTTCTGCAGACTGAACCGTGCGGTTCTGCAGGCTGTGACCATGCAGTTCTTGAGGTTCTGCAGACTGTAACCGTGCGGTTCTGCAGACTGTAACCGTGAGGTTCTGCAGACTGTAACCGTGCGGTCCTGCAGACTGTAACCGTGAGGTTCTGCAGACTGTAGCCGTGAGGTTCTGCAGACTGTAACCGTGCGGTTCTGCAGACTGTGACCGTGCGGTTCTGCAGGCTGTGACCGTGGGGCTCTGCAGGCTGTGACCGTGCGGTTCTTGAGGTTCTGCAGACTGTAACCGTGTGGTTCTGTAGGCTGTAACCATGCGGTTCTGCAGGCTGTAACCGTGCGGTTCTGCAGGCTGTGACCGTGCGGTTCTTGAGGTTCTGCAGGCTGTAACCGTGCGGTTCTGCAAGCCGTAACCGTGAGGTTCTGCAGACTGTGACCGTGCGGTTCTGCAGGCTGTGACCGTGCGGCTCTGCAGGCTGTGACCGTGCGGTTCTTGAGGTTCTGCAGACTGTAACCGTGTGGTTCTGCAGGCTGTAACCGTGAGGTTCTGCAGGCTGTGACCGTGCGGCTCTGCAGACTGTAACCGTGTGGTTCTGCAGGCTGTGACCGTATGGTTCTTGAGGTTCTGCAGGCTGTAACCGTGCGGTTCTGCAGACTGTAACCGTGAGGTTCTGCAGACTGTAACCGTGCCGTTCTGCAGGCTGTAACCGTGTGGTTCTGCAGGCTGTAACCGTGAGGTTCTGCAGGCTGTGACTGTGCAGCTCTGCAGGCTGTGACCGTGCGGTTCTTGAGGTTCTGCAGACTGTAACTGTGTGGTTCTGCAGGCTGTAACCGTGCGGTTCTGCAGGCTGTGACTGTGCGGTTTTGCAGGCTGTGACCGTGCGGCTCTGCAGACTGTAACCGTGCGGTTCTACAGGCTGTTGCCGTGCGGTTCTGCAGGCTGTGACCGTGCGGTTCTACAGGCTGTTGCCGTGCGGTTCTGCAGACTGTAACTGTGCGGTTCTGCAGGCTGTGACCGTGCGTTTCTGCAGACATTTTTCTAAAGGAACTCTGATGAGGTTCAGCTCAGTGTTTACTAAATTTGAGTTGACAAATATTGATGATCATATTTGGTCTAAAACAGTGTGTGTCTGTGGTGGTTTGTGCTGGAGTTCCCCTGCAGCCTGCTGTGTATTATGTTGCCATTGTTTCCTATGTCTGATCTAATTGGAATGAATGTCTGTTTTGAAACCACCATCAGAAGCTGGACCTATGCAGGATATGTTCTCATGTGGTGCCTGGAAAAGATTTAAGGCAACTTGTTGCATTTATCAGTTACTCATATTTCGCCTTGGATTGGAGGGAAAGTTCAATTGTATTCAATTTAATGTATATAGTCCAGTATTACAAAACAGTTGTCTCAATGGGCTTCACAGTCCTGAAGTTCTGAAGGTCCGGGATTGTTTTTGGTCTCAGCAGACAGAAACGTGTTCATGAACATCACTCTGATGGACAGATCAGGAACAGGTGGTCTTCGTTGTGAATTTGATGACAATCGTTTCGATTTGTGAACTTCATGTTCTTAATGATGCAGGTTCAGGTGCAGTGAGACTGCAACACAAACTGCTGCTCAGTAATTAACAAGAGAAAAAGTAAAGCTCCTCCATGAAGATCATCTGGCAGCTCTTTCCTTCAATACATTTGAGGCTCGTTTTGGGTAGTTTGGCTTTTAAATCCCTAATGTGTGTGCGTGTGTGTGTGTATGTGTTTGTGTGTATGTGTGTGTGCGTGTGTGTGCACGTATGTGTGTGTATGTGTTTGTGTGTATGTGTGTGCACGTATGTGTGTGTATGTGTGTGTGTGCGTGCTTGTGTGTGTATGTGTGTGTGTGTATGTGTGTGTGTGTGTGTATGTGTGTGCTTGTGTGTGTATGTGTGTGTGTGTATGTGTGTGTGTGTGTGTATGTGTGTGTGTGTGTGTATGTGTGTGTGTGTGTGTGTATGTGTGTGATTTGGTGTGCACGTATGTGTGTGTATGTGTTTGTGTGTATGTGTGTGCACGTATGTGTGTGTATGTGTGTGTGCACGTATGTGTGTGTATGTGTGTGTGTGCGTGCTTGTGTGTGTATGTGTGTGTGTGTATGTGTGTGTGTGTGTGTATGTGTGTGCTTGTGTGTGTATGTGTGTGTGTGTATGTGTGTGTGTGTGTGTGTATGTGTGTGTTGTGTGTGTATGTGTGTGTGTGTGTGTGTATGTGTGTGTATGTGTGTGTCTGTGTGTGTGTGAGTGTTGTGTGTGTATGTGTGTGTATGTATGTGTGTATGCGTGTGTGTGCGTGTGTGTGTGCCGATGTGTGTGTATGTGTGTGTGTGCGTGTGTGTGTATGTGTGTGTGTGCGTGTATGTGTGTGTGTGCGTGTGTGTATGTATGTGTGTGTGTGTGTGTGTGTGTATGGTGTGTGTGTGTGTATGTGTGTGCTATCATTCAAGTTTAAAGTCAGTCCACATTAAATGTAAAGTCATCCATTTTCTAAACCGTTTCATCCCTTTCGGGGTCACAGGGTTGCTGGAGCCTAACCTGGAGACACATTCCTGGACTGGTCGCCAGTCTGTCGCAGGGGCCACAATCACACACCCACATCCACACCTAGGGACAATTTAGAGTGAGCAACGTACTTTTGAAGCATGTTTTTGGACGGTGGGAGGAACCCGGAGAAAACCCACGCATGCACATGGAGAACATGCACACTCCACACAGAAAGGGCCCCATTGGTGACATTTTTAGTTGTGAAAATGTTGGAAAGTTTCTTTTAGTTATTTTGTTTTTAAACACTTTGGGGTTCACAGTGACTCACTGCTGCAGGCGACAGGTCTTGGCAGACACTTAAACAACACATGAGGGTACGTCCCTCATTGGGCCTGGACAACCCAAAAGCCTGCAGCACCTGTAGGGTCAGCCTCCTGTACGGGTGCATGTGGCTATAAGGCATACAATAATGACCAATAATGACCAATAATGACCAATAATGGGGCTGAAGGTCTCTGATCATCTCATCTGACCACCAAACTGCTTCTTTCACAAGTGGAGCTTGAAGGTGCTGATTTTGGAGCAGGCGTCTCTTTCTGGGATGTGAGACTGGAGCTTTTATGGGAATGTTAATCCGGTTTGCCTGTGGACGCTGCTGTTACATCGACGTTCAGTTTTCACTCATGTTTCTGACCACCAAACCAGATTCCCTGGAGCTGTGCTTGATGGGGTCTCCTAGTAGACCTATAAAGCAGCCCTGCATCCCATAAAGGCACAAAGCTCTGATGATCTTGGAATCATGTCTTGTTTATAAAAATGGCTCCAAGAGACTTTTCAGTTGATCTCTTTCTCAGATCCAGACTCCTTTCTTAAGTTTGAGGTCCATCATGATCCAGTCTGGAGGCTGCTGTTTTTAAAGTCTTGGTTCCTGCACTAAACCTTAAAGTAAAACATTGAGCACAAAGTCACATTCTGTTTTAATCATTCAGCTCATCACTGGAAGCTGCTTCTTCATGTTTTTGTGCATCATTCCAAACACATGCTGCTCGTTCTCTGAAGTGTTTGAAGAATAACTTCCTACACAGCAGTTACTGCAAAAAACAAAACCGTTTTTCTCTCTTGTGGCTGATTGCATTAACATTTCTGTGTGAAACATCAGGAATCTGTTTGTGAAAGCACAAACTCAGCGCAGGTTCAAACCCCCACACTGACACTTTGATGTAAAGGATTCTGGTTCCAGTAAATTCAGACATCTTTTTTTAAATAACGTAACAGAATCACCTGGAGTTCAGCCTTTAAACACAGGTCCCTTCATATCACTGGAGCCAGTAAGGAGTTCATAACGGGACAGTCTGAATCCAGACAGTTACTGCTGTAAATGTAGATGCCAGACATCAGAATAACGTCGGACATCAACACCACAGAGGAGCTGGAAGCTTCTGCAGACGATCTTCATGTGTTTTTACGTCCTTCTCAAAGTCAGAATTAACAGCCGTAAACTTTTATTCCTTCTGTTTCATTGACTTTACTTCCCTGTTGGGAATTAGCTCTGAGATGCGACTGAGAGCAGATGGACGTGTTTTTATCACGTTTCGACCTGCAGGTGGAAATCTGGATTCGTTCTTTCTGATTAGAGCATCGATGTCACACTGAGTGCGTCCACAAAGGCTCCATTCACAGAATTACATTTCCATCTGAAATCAGCGGCGTCTCTAACCGTCATGTACAGTGGAAACAGGAATTCTGTTACCGGGGTGGGGGATCAGGAAATCTAAGTTCATGTGAACACGCCCACTCTGGCTGAACCACTGACTGTGTGACATCACCCATAGAAATGGTTTACCTCCTCCGGAGTTCACCTGTTTGAACCCCCCAGAGCCTTCTGCCAAGGGAAGCAGACAAACCGGAGAAGACAAGAAGGTGTTTATGCTCGGAGTCTGGGAAGAAGGTCAACCAATGCGGCCGATGCAAACATGATGTGTCTGTAATCTATCCCCTTCATGCATCGTTTTTCAACAGCTAAACGTGATCCCACTGATACACGTACAGCTGTGTAAGTCAGAGGACAGAGGAAACGTTTCAGGGTTGGAAAATACATTTACCTTCTCAATGATACCTTCATTTCAGAAGATCATTCCTGCATTTAGGAAACACAGACTCCAGTTGGAACAAATCCGGGTTTGAATCCTGGCTGGAGTTTGAATGTTTTCCATCATTTGCCTCCTTCAATCCGAGAAGCATCCACATTAGCTGTTGACTGAGGCTCCCCGTGGAGTGACTGTAAGCCTGGCTGCTCGTCTTTGTGTGGCCCTGGGTTGAGCCGATGACCCGCCGGTGAGCAGCCTCCTTTTCCATGTGCTGGGATGGACTCCAGCAAACCCCAATCACACAACCTTTCTAGAAAATGACTTTGATTTGTTATGTCATCAGCTTTAATGTTTGTTTTTCTCATTCTGCAGGTCAAATGCTTCTAAATTACATCATAAAATACCTTTTTCATTTTTAAGACATCATGAAACATCCAGACAAACATCTGCAACGGTCTGGTTCAGATTAATCCGACATTAAATAAATCCATACGCTGAACAAATGCTAATTAAATGTGTCATTAGATGTAAAACTCTTGATGACAGAAACTGAGCAGACCCATGAGAGCATTCAGTGTAACCTCTCAAAACTCACATGCTTTTAATAAAGAGACAGTCTGTATAATTAAAGAGGTGATCTGATTTCATGCTGGTCATTTTGCTAGTTATGAGAATCGGTCAACCTCGTGCAGTTAAATCTGGAGAAAGAAATGATCTGAAACACGATCTGAATGAGACGTATTATAAATGTCCCTATTTGTAAAACAATTGCGTACGTGCCGCGTTCGTGCCGCGTTTGTGCCGCGTCGTGCCGCGTACGTGCCGCGTACGTGCCGCGTTCGTGCCGCGTTCGTGCCGCGTACGTGCCGCGTTCGTGCCGCGTACGTGCCGCGTTACGTGGCCGCGTTCGTGCCCGCGTACGTGCCGCGTTACGTGCCGCGTTCGGCCGCGTACGTGCCGCGTACGTGCCGCGTTCGTGCCGCGTTCGTGCCGCGTACGTGCCGCGTTCGTGCCGCGTTCGTGCCGGGTACGTGCCGCGTTCGTGCCGCGTACGTGCCGCGTTACGTGCCGCGTTCGTGCCGCGTACGTTGCCGCGTTCGTGCCGCGTACGTGCCGCGTTCGTGCCCGCGTTACGTGCCGCGTACGTGCCGCGTTCGTGCCGCGTACGTTGCCCCGTTCGTGCCGCGTTCGTGCCGCGTACGTGCCCTTCGTGCCGCGTACGTGCCGCGTTCGTGCCGCGTTCGTGCCGCGTACGTGCCGCGTACGTGCCGTGTGAGATCTGGGGCTGCAGGGTGATGTGCTTTTGTCCAAAGTTGAAGCTCTGCAGAGGTTTGTGTTGTACTGCTGTGAACACTGACTGACTGATCTCAGACATTTCTACACTCAGAAATGGGACACTTTGTTTTAATCAAAACAAGCATTCAGACATTTAAATAATGAACACGCTCTGCCAGTTTTTAATGTTGTAATTTTTCCAGCTTTGGAGTTTAGTTACCAACATTTTTGATTATGTAATGACATCCTCATGGAGATCAAGAGAACAATCATTCTCTGGACATGGACTTGTTCAGGATCCAGAACCTCCCTGACCATCAGGTGAAGAACCTCTTGCTGGTTCCACAGTCAGATCCAACCCCGACGGAGTTTCGTTTGGTGACGTTGTCTCCGAGAAGAGCCCACATGATGCTCATTCGGATCAGAGCTGCAGTTCTTCAGATGTTGGAATGAAAGACTTCAAATGGGAATTGTAAAATCAGAAAGAAGCAAAACCTTCAATCTCTGCCAAAGAGAGGCGAGCACAGATCACTTTCATGGAGGAAATTATGGACAAACTTCTTTTCTGTCCTCGGTTCCTGTAACTGTTGATGAGAAATGAAACCCCAACAAAGAACTGAGAAGACCTAAAGCCTTGTTCGTGGCTGTTGGTAAAATTCTCTCCTTCATCTCTCCTGCTGAAGGGATCTGCTCAAACGTGGAAGCAGGTTCGCCCGCCACGTCGATGTGTCAAACCAAAATGTGGTTCTTTTGTTCTGTGCTGTGGCCTCCAGGTTTCGCTGAAACAACAAGGTCAGAGTAAGAAAGGAATGCTTGTGATTGCAGAACATGACATTTCTGCTTCTCCTGCTTGATTTGGATCAGTTGTTGTACAGCTGAGTGTGGTGTTTGGCCAGTCTGAAGTTTGAACCCCCACCATGGTACTTTCCGCTTGAACTTTAGGAACACACAAACATGTTTGCAGTGCCAGCTATTCACTCCTAATCACACAACCATCCAAACAAACGGTGAAAAGCATTATTCTGCCATTACTCCAGGGGGCTGGGTGATAAACAATCACTGCCTTTAAAATGTCTGATCCAAAGAAAATGTTCTTTCTAACAGAGACGGAGCTTCACCCCTAAATGTGTTTGGAAGACGTCATGTTTCTCAGCAGATCGTTGTGAAGTTGGGAGGAATCGGCATAGCTGTGTCCTGTTGTTTCATATGTTAGATTACACAGACTCAGCACACACTGGCCTCCAAACCCACACACAGGTTTTCATTTCAAAGCCGTGTGGATTGAAGTGTTTTGTTCAAAGGCACAATGACAGTTTAAGCTGGGATTTGAACCTCTAACCACCAGAGTGACAGACAGGTTCTGGTCTAAACGGTGAACTGCAGCTGCAATTAGTCTGATCTGACAGCCGGTCGTGTTTCCCGCTTCACAGAGAGGCTGCACCGTCCCACCCAATCACATCCAATTACCTCCGTTTTCTAGAAGTTTCCCGTCTGCAGGGTTTTTCCTGTGGTCATTTCATTCTATTGCAGCAGAGGATGAGATGCACAGAAATAAAAGTTTTGCCTGTATGACTGGTGGGCCGAGACGCATTCAAGCCTCAGCGCTTCAGGCGTCCCTCTCACACGGTTTCTGTTTCTGACTGAGCTGAAACTGTGGCGGAACGCCTCCAGAACGTCTGGATCTTTCATGATTTAGTAAAGAATGGGAAATAACTTGGGAGGAATTGGAAATCTATGAAAAGAATGTTTATTTATTGCAGTCAAACCTGAATTTGGCTTGAGCTCCGATGTTAAACGCCTCACAAAGAAAACATGCATGTTAGGAAGTTTGAGCTCGGATTCATCAGAATTGAATCTACCAGCAAATGTAAGTTTGCTCCGTCCTCATCTGTGTGGTCTGGGAATGGAAGAAGAATCGAGATCCAAATGGTCATCTGCTTTAAATACGTTAAATTAACGCCTTCACGCCATATCTGGTTAATGTGCAACGTACTGTGTAATCCAGGACTCCACTCAGCAAAATCTGAAACTGAAAAAAATACTGAAGAATTGACACAAATCATTGGACATGAACTCAGTTCTGACTGGTTTAAATGCAACACCTCCTTTGTTGGAATCAACTGGCATAAATATCATCGTGTATTCATGATGTTTGGATCAGGAGTTTATGTTCTTAGAGGTTTGAAGGGCTTGAAAAAAAGGGTTAGATTGGTGTCTCTATGAGAACCGATGTTGTCCTGGTTGCAGCTTCAGGTTAAGAACTTTGGATCAGAGCGGAACTCTGAACTCATTTGGTTCACATCACTTGACTTCCAGCTGTCAAATACTTCCATTACTCTGGACTCTCAAGCCAAATTCCCCTTTGGCTCCTTTCCTTCTACGCTTCAGGATCTCTGGAAGTGAAAGTCTGAATGTTCCTAAAGTGAAGCGATGATGGTAAACGCTCTGCTTCATCAATCCATCCCGGCTTTCCACAGTGCACAGTGTCCGTGTTTAGCTTTAAACTGCCTGCTTGAGTGTGGTGTTGGGGGTTGCAGGTGCTTTTTTATTTAAGGGCTGCAAACAGCACATTGAGGCTGCATCTCCTCACTTATTCCATGTTTGTTTTTAGAGTCCAACTCACACAGACCTTTAAAGTATCAAAAATAAGCAAGGGGCACCAACAACCGAGCAGGACGCGGGCTTCACACTGACACTGCATCTCTGCAGAAGAAATGAACACACAGCTGATTCACACTGACGCAACCTTTACAACATTTGCTGCATTAGGACAGAACACTGTGCAGTAAAGTTTGTCTTTAATGTTTTAGAAGATTACCACCAAAATGGTGTTTTTACACTGCAAACACAGCCCCCCTTAGAAGGTCAAAATGTTCTTTAAGGAAAACGGTTTTGCAAAGAATTCTCATTTTAAGAACAAAAATCTGGTCACCAAGACCAAGTTTTGTCGCACTAGGATTGTTTCGCTTTAGAAAAACGTTCTTTATAGGATTATTATTATTGCAAGACAGAAAACAGAACATTTTTCTTGAAACAAATGTTTTTTCTTAAGATTTCGTCTTCCCTCCATATATTAAAAGGACTCGTCATCTCTCTTGAACTTGTTATTTCGGTTTACGGTTCAGCTTTGTTCTTTTGGCCAAACATGTTTCTCTTGAGTTCATAAAATCAAAAGTGTCATGAAATCATAGAACTGTAATCTGAAATAAGTCACGTCACTCAGATTTAGTAGAGAAGCATCCAAACATCTTCAGTTTCCAAGTCGATGTCAGAAAAACACTTTCCATGGATTTGTTACATTCAGTAAATCAAGCGGCGTTCAGCTTGAGTCAGAGATGGTGAACTAACATTACCTCATGTTTTCTTAACGTTCCTGTTACGGTTCTGTTGGTGACTGTGAGCTGCAGTCTTTCCTTTTGGCCCGCTGCTGCTCTCTCCTCTGAGCAGTGGGGTCAAAGCACTCAGGCCCAGTTTGGGGGAAGCCAGCTCTGTTTGAATTGCAAGGAAAACAGAAAATCCACTTCAGGCTCAGTCCTACTCCCTGATAACACATCATTAATCGACTGGAATCTGCTGGCGCAATCAGCTGTAGCCTTAACCCCGCACCTCTGTGAGATTACAGCTTAAGAGTATAGAATATAAAGAGTTGTGAGGAGGAATAATAGTAATAATAGATGTGAACAAACAGCTGGAAGCAAGTGTTTACAGCATGTCTGGACGCGGAACACGGAGTGTCGGATGTGTGGGCGTGCTGCAGGATGCTCGCTTTGTTGACTTGCTCACGGCACTTTTTGTAATGAAAGCATTTGTCTTGAGGGGAAACAAACATCGCAGAGGTTTGGTGTCTGTGTTTCACGGGCAGCTTCCTGGGGGGGCTGTCTGGACAAGTGTCAGGTTCAAGTGGACGTTCAGGCCACAGCTCTGCAGGAAATGAAATCACGGAAATGCATACATGTGGTTGTGAGGTTTGCATGTTCAAAACAAGAGAGTCAAAGAGGATTCTGGGATCAGTGTCTTTATTCTCATTCAATGCTGAAGTGGAGCTTTAAGTGGTCAAAGAAAGAACTGCTGTGAAACATTCAAACCCCTCACTGCTTTGCTCTCGTATTGACATGTTTGTTGCAGATATGACTGGTCTGTTTAGCATTTAAACTTCATAATACTCCTCAGTGTTTAGCCCGACTTCCTTCCTCCAGACTTAATGAGGTCTTAGAAACCTTCAAGCCTTCCGATCGACTCGCTGATTTATTGTCTGATGCTATCTGCATCCGACCACCAGGTGACGAGTCAGGAATGTTTTCCGCTCGTATAGCAAAGCAAACAAAGCGTTTTCTTTATAAAGACCACCAACATCTTAGGAGTAAACAAGAAATAAACAAAATGCTTCAAAGTCATGAAAGCTGGAACAAAGACGCCGTCTTCAGATGTTGGATAACAGAACACTTTATAGCAGCTTTTGAGGCTGAGCTCTGATTGGACAATGAATCCTGTCTGTCGATTGGTCATAAATACATGCATGCTACACGTATGTGTTTTTAACTTCATTTTTGGAATGTCCTGCTGTGGGGGGAGAGCTGTAGGAGGGGTGATGGACAGTCCATGTCTGAAGACAGAATTATCAAGTTTAAACTGGGTGAAGACTTTTCTAGTTTTCTTCATGTTTGGTCATGTTTGAACCCCCCCCACTGAGAGTGAAGAAGACTTGAACAGCAGCTGCCACCCCACAGTTTTCCACTCCCAACAAAGTGGACGAACGCTCTCCTGATAGGAGGAGACGGGGAATGGGACAGAATGAAACCAGTTTTCATTGTTGGCTCATGCTGTCGAGGAGAAACAGATCATATTATCATTGGAGGCACACTTTCATAAAGCAGATTAACAAACACCAGACGATGACTTTTGCAGCGAAAACAAACAGTTTTGGTTTCATTTGCAGCAGTGGATCTGGTTTGAGCCGGTGAAGTAAGGATCAGGACTGGACTGACATACCAGTGTCTGAAGTTAGACTTCTCAAACATGGGAGTCAAAGAAAAATCCTTCCCTTTGGAAACCAGCGTTCAGGGGAAGTGCAGTGTTTGGTGTTTCCAGGTTTACTTCAGATCGGAGAACATAGGAGGACGTTGTTGGAAGCTTTTCCACAAATATCACAGAGTTTTGTCCTTCCTCGGAGATGCAGGAAATGTCATCTATGGTTTGAATCTTTCTCCTCTGATCCGGACAGCTTTGATGACTGTGAATGAATGTTGTTGCTGCACCCGAACCCCAGAGCTTCTCTCTGATCATTGCTTCTCCATCAGTCTGTCACCGTAATGATTCATTTTACACATTTGAATTTCTCAGAGGAAGCGGTTCCTTAAAACCCCTGATGTGTCTCTATATTCTTCTTGCTGCAGTTTCACATCCAGAGTCTGCTGTTAGATGTAAAATCTGAATCGCAGAAGGGCTCCCAACTGTCTATAAAGCGGCTGTTGTTTCAGCGTTTGCTGCAGTTTTATGGCCCTTCGTGATACTCGGATAACATCTTTTCTTCCCTGAATATTTCACATACATCAGCACGGCTCTGAGTGGTTATGAAATCTTTAGGACCTCACTAGATTCTATGTACAGCTGTCAACAGGATTTACAAGATTTTGTTTAAAATATCATAAAGATGAACGTTTCAAACATTTTCTCACAATCAGATGAAACGGACAGACTTTGTGTTTGATGGTTTGATGTTTTCTTTATGGAGCTGCAAAAAGGAAATGTGGCAGAGCTGGATACCGCCATATGACAATGTCATCAGTCAATAATGTGTGGTCTGTTGAGCAGAAAACCTTTACTCTGCCTGAAGGTTTGTCATGTTTTTAAATGTATTCCAGATCAAACACGTGAACTAAACAGGATGAAAGTGAAGATCTGATGATGTTTTTTATCAGTTTGCTTGGTGACACTACTCTGTAATTGCTAGTTTTTTCTCCTTCAGTGAAGCAGTGATGTATTGAACTGCAGTTTGTTGTTGGAATAAATGTTGGAAGTAAAATGTGTAGCATGTGAGCATTTTTAACAGTTATTTTTGCATCTGTTTGGCTTTTCTAAACAGTGTATTAAGTTCTAACTATTGAATTTTGTTTTTAGACTTTTGTCCTACATGGTTTTTGATGGTTCCTTTAGTTTGTGGTTTGAACCTTTGGACCCGCTTCCGGCACACAGAGTTAGAGAACATCCGACACCAAAGTTTGGTTTGTTTGGTTCTGTTCTTGTGTACGGAGCTCTGCCTGCTTGCAGAGGTGTACCACATCACCATTTCATCGACTTGAGAAGAATGTGGTTGTTGAGTGAACTCAAATATGACTTTTTACCTTAAGGCTGAACCACGATTCAATCAATGACATGGAACCAAGAGTCCCTCTATTTAAACAAAAGATACAGAGACTGCAAACCCTCTGAGTTATGACCAAAAAAGGTCAAGCTTGATGTTTAAAGGAGACTATCTTGTCTGGAGCTGATGTTCAGTATCTGCTGAGCTCAATGGAAAAGACCAGAAACATCCCGATGTAGACCAGCTGTGACCCGTCCTGCAGCTGGCAGAAGACCAGCCTTAGTCCTAACTGTCCTTATGCAGGTGAAATGATATCAAACCTGTACGAGGAACACAGGTGACCCTCAGGAGATAGTGGTAGACCGCTCAGAGTTTCTATGTGTGTGCTGCTGGCGACAGGAACACGTGTACAACACGCAGGGAAGTAGAGGAGACGCAGGCGTGTCGTACAGATTTTCCTATTTTAACCCCCCCAATCCTGAAGACTGTTCCGTTAGTGCTGTTCATTTGATACGTGTTAAGTAAATTACTTTGAAAGAGTAGTTGATTACTTTATTCGATGTATTGGATGGAATTTCAATGAAATGACTTTTACCCATTTTAAAGAGTAATTCCACACTCATTACTTTACTTTTTTCTACTCACAAATTCTGAGGAAAAAAAGCTCAAAGATCCGCTTGTAAAATCCACAAACTAAAAACATAGAGGCGACACAAGAGCCACCAGGTCTCATTCATGAACACGAGAACATGTACGCTGGATAAAAGCCACATAGTGTACAGACAGGCTGCTTGTGACACTAGAGCAGTGGAAAACAGTTCATCTTCAGGTCATCACTAGCTCTGAAATGTTTTTGTCTTTGTTTTCAACACATTGGAAGTCAGTGGACTCTCTCCAGTTGCAGAATGTCCCGTGAATTCATCCACGTCCATTTTTCCACTCTCTGCATCTTACTTTGACCGATCTCCAGCTCTCTGTTTGTTTTTATGAGGATCTGTGTTGTTTCCAGTTAACTAGTTTAACAGACGATGTCAGAGCCAAGTGTTTACCGTACACAAGTCAAGATGGTTTCACTGCACCAACATGTGAGTAATGAAGTAATGAGGGTAATCTAGTAATGGTAATTTAGTTACTGAAATTGGAACTGTAATTTGTAACATTACACCTTTACTTACAAAAGTAATTCAATTACAGTCATTGATTACTTTGTAATTATTGTAATTGATTACTTTGTAATGAATTACCCCAACACTGTCAGCTGTTTCCTCCAATCAGCTAAACAGTGCCTCCTACTGTACCGGCATAGGTAGGAGCTGCTCGGAAGCATTAACGTGAAAGGAACATTGGGAGTGCGATCATGGACGGCGAGGACTCCGTCCCGTCTCCCATTTTCCCTCCAGTTTGGTCCAAATGATGAGCCGGGAGTCAGTCCTCAGTCCAGCAAACATATGGATGGACTCTGTAGCTGAGGCTAATGTCCTCGGGCAGCGCCTCCTGTCAGCTTCTGATTGATTCTAAGGGGGATAATGTTTGTAACAGTAGTTGCTCCGTGTTTGTTCATGTTCATGTTAACATCTTTATGTTGATCGTTTACAGTTGGTGTAAAACAACTTTAGAAAGTCAGAAGTTCTGCTTGTTGAGTATCTGAGTAAAAACAGAAGGTTGTGCTGGAATCTGGTGCTTCTATACTCCCAAAGTTGACGTTAGTTTGGAATTGTTGTCATTTGTTGTGTTGTTTTACACAGAACTAGAGAAACACAACAACATTACATGACAAAGTAAAACTTTTCTGCTATTTATTGTCATGTGTAAACTTGATTATAGATCATTAAAATTGATTTGCAGTAGATCTACTGTCATGCAGAAGAGAGAGGCTTCAGGATGCTTGACTCAAAGCAGAGCAGTGCCAAGCAAAGAGCAGAGCGTCTGCTCTGAGACTGACCTGCAATCTCCTGAAAAGCAGGGAGTTGCTTCTGCAGGAAGAAGTTCTTTGCTTTGAGGACCAAGATGAACTCTGAAGTTACAACCACAAGATTGACATGTATAGTTGTGGTCGGGAGGATGTGATTCACAAGATGGCAGGAGTGTTCACTGGATCCATGTTTGAGACCCGAGTCTGAGGCGCAGCGGATGACTAACGAGGAAGCAGACAGAAAAGAGTGTAAGTGAGATTTATCTTCTGTTCAAAAGGCCAACAAACTAGTTAGTGCAGAAGACAGGCTTTTATCAGGCAGGCTGGGAGACACCACTGCTCCAGAGCTTGCTTGTGTGTGTGCATGTGTGTGTGCATGTGTGTGCGCATGTGTGTGTGTGCATGTGTTTGCGCATGTGTGTGTGTGTGCATGTGTGTGCGCATGTGTGTGTGTGTGCATGTGTGTGCGCATGTGTGTGCATGTGTGTGCATGTGTGTGTGCATGTGTGTGCGCATGTGTGTGTGTGTGTGCATGTGTGTGCGTGTGTGTGTGTGTGCATGTGTGTGCGCGTGTGTGCACGTGTGTGTGCATGTGTGTGCGCATGTGTGTGTGTGTGCATGTGTGTGCGCGTGTGTGTGTGTGCGTGTGTGGTGTGTGCATGTGTGTGTGCATGTGTGTGCGCGTGTGTGTGCGTGTGTGTGTGTGCATGTGTGTGTGCATGTGTGTGCATGTGTGTGCACGTGTGTGTGCATGTGTGTGCATGTGTGCGCGCGCATGTGTGTGTGTGCATGTGTGTGCGTGTGTGTGTGTGCATGTGTGTGCGCGCATGTGTTGTGTGTGCACGTGTGTGTGCATGTGTGTGCGGGTGTGTGTGCATGTGTGTGCGTGCGCATGTGTGTGCGTGTGTGTGTGCGCATGTGTGTGCGTGCGCATGTGTGTGCGTGCGCATGTGTGTGCGTGTGTGTGTGTGCATGTGTGTGCGTGCGCATGTGTGTGCGCATGTGCGCATGTGTGTGCGTGTGTGTGTGCGCATGTGTGTGCGTGCGCATGTGTGTGCGTGCGCATGTGTGTGCGTGTGTGTGTGTGCATGTGTGTGCGTGCGCATGTGTGTGCGCATGTGCGCATGTGTGTGCGTGTGTGTGTGTGCATGTGCGTGTGCATAAGACAGAGAAAAGTAGTGAATTATGTCTTTTTCTGTTTTCAGTTCCAGCTTAAAGAGGCCTTTGTCTGTAAAGCTGTGAGCTGGAGGTTGCGGTTGCCGTGGAAGTTGACAAATTGAAAGCAACAGAGAGGACAGGCTTTTCGGGGGGGGGTCAGAGTTAATGAAGGAGGAGGGCAGGAACATATATGTGGAGTATAAGTGTTGGATGTGATGGAGACAAAGAGCAATCAAAGAAGGTAGTTTAGAGAGGCTTCAGAACGATGCTGTGGGGGGGTTCAGAGGCACAGCTGAGGATGGGGGGGGTCAGCAGACAGACAAACACACACATTCGTGATGGCTCGTGGCCGCTGAGGGTTCAAACCTTCGCTCTCTATTGTTCCTCGGGGGGGGGGTCATCTGTCTTTCAGTGGTTGAACGATGACAGCAGGTAGTGAAAATACTGTATCATGATCCTAAGCAGACATATGAAACTCCTTGAGCATGAATCAGGAAGGATGGTTGAGTGTGGTACCAGCATACACCCACACAGATCATATTTTAAGGTCATATTTACACTTCCATCCTGTCACGAGGAAACGTTGGTGTGAAGGACCACATCACTTCTTGAAGGACTTCCTTCTGAGTTTGGAGATCAGGATCTGCAGGTCAACTGCAGTTCATCAAGCTTCGTGCTAACCTCACACTATGACTGGAAGTGTAAGTTCATTATCTGTACTCTGGATCACACCAGAACAATAAACAAGTTTGAGTCAAAGGGTGGCTGGGCGCTCTCTCCACATCCAGACGAGCCAGTTGAGGTGACTCGAGCATCTGGTCCGGATGCCTCCATCCTCTCCTGGATGGAGAGGTGTTCCGAGCACATCCTACAGGGCAGAGGCCCCGGGGAAGACCCAGGACACGCTGCAGAGACTATGTTTCTCTGCTGCCCTGGGAACGCGTCGGGATCCCCCAGAGGAGCTGGAGGAAGTGGCCGGGGAAAGTCTGGGAAGTCTGGGAATCTTTGCTTAGGACAAATGGATAGATGGATGGAAGGATGGATGGATAAATGGATGGATTGATAATTGGATGGATGGATGGATGGATGGATGATGTTTGGCTTCTTTTTTGTTGAACACATGAAATCCTATTCAGAGTCATTACTCATTTCACTATGATGTTTTTCTATCTTTATCGGATTCTTTATTTTACTTTATCAAACAGACTTTGTGTTTTTCTACTGAACAGAAAAACTCCTGCAGGTGAAACAGGAGAATCCGAGCAGCTGATAACAGACTGCTTTCACTTTCAGCCTCCAGTCCAAAGAGAACCTAAACATCTCCAGCCTTCCTTCTGACTCGCTACGCTAACTTCAAGCACGGCGGCGACCTCCATCTGCTCAGAAATGCTGACTGTGACCATCTTTCATATGAAAATCCTGCTATAGTTTATTGTTCTAGCATAGAGATACAGATCTGCAGTGTCTGTCAGCGCAGACGCCTTTTCTCCACACTTCTCCACCTCTGTGGACTTTTCCTCACAGAAACGTCCATTTGCTTTGGATTTATTTTCTTTTCACTTTCCCTGCAGCCGCTGCAGTCTGAGATTCAGCATTTCTTCCAGGCAAACTATTTTATACGTTTGTTTTCTTTTAGTGGCTCTGAAACCTGTTTTTGAACAACAGCGTTTACCTCCATCAGGCAACTTTCCTGCAGAACCAGACAGAACCAGACAGAACCCAGCAGGACGCCTTCAAGACACCTGACACAGTCTGGTGATGTTCACGACAGCCGGGACGCATGCAGACTCACATACACACGCACAGACACAACGACGCACACGTACATGCGCATGGATGCACAGCCACACATGCATCCATGTGTTGATTTAGCCCATCTGGTCCTGATTGCAGGTAAGATGATTGAGATATTTGTTGTGGCTCGTTTTGATGACCCGGCAGGATAAATGAGACACAAACACACAACGATGGAGCAGATGGATTTACTGACGTGCACCTTTTTACTCGTACACAGTTTGTGGGTCATCAGAGTTCAGTGTTTGTGTTCAGACAGAAATCTCAGCTCCGATCGACTGGATTAAACACATTTAGGAAGCTTTTCCTTCGACATTTCTGTCATTTGTGCAGTAATCCTGCAGCTGCAGTTTCGGTCCATCAACCGGCTGACGTAGAAAAGTTGAAGTGCACTTTTAGAAGAAATTCTTCCTTTTTCATGTACTGATTTGATCCAAAGTGGATCAATATGACCTGGTTTACGGCGCAGTGACCTGTTG
The DNA here is from genome assembly GCA_016861445.1 of Oryzias woworae. NCBI lineage: Eukaryota > Metazoa > Chordata > Actinopteri > Beloniformes > Adrianichthyidae > Oryzias > Oryzias woworae. Next base: position 111,277 of record BOLG01001550.1, read on the forward strand.
CTCTTTTTGCGATGGCAGAACACTGAGGGTGACTTATCTTTCTTAAAGCTCCTGCTTTTTGTTTTCTCTGAAAACGTCATAATTCGTGTGGTCACGCTGCATGGCTTTACTATTATTGTTTCAAAAGTCTTTAAAGGTTATAAAACCATTTTTGATGGACTGAACAATCTAGCGTTTTTTTGGCAGAAGCTGCATTTTTCTGTGTGACTGTGAGCTTTTTGACCTTCAGGAGCACATCAAAGAAAAAACCATATCATCTGCAAACAGGATTATCATTGGTTTATTAAAGGAGGGATGTTCTTCCTTCTCTTCCTGTTGGGTCTGTGCTGTTTAACAGGTATTTTGAGTCTAAGAAGGTAATATGTTTCTACCATTAGAGAATAATATTACTTGACATCAGTTTTAAAGCTTCTGTGTGTAGCGTTGATTGTGAAAATAACCTTTATTGTTCCAAATGGGCAGACAGCTGTTCCACGTGCAGCAGGTTCATTAGTTCAGACAGAAGCAAGCACAGCTAAAGGTCCAGAAAGCTTAATCAGTCAAACTGGCACGAGTCAGGGCAGACAGCAGGCAATCAGAGAACAACCCGGTGTAGATCCCATTTGTGTTCGGCCGTCAGATCAGTATGGGGGCTTGCAACAAGCAGGGTTGGGTAAGTTACTTCTGAAAAGTAATTCATTACTTTACCTAGTTACTGGATCCAAATTATAATGAATTACTTCACTCAAAACCTATTTGAAAAAGTAATTCACTATTCATTACTTTCCTTTTTTTCACTCAAATACAAACTTTCTAGGAAAAAACAGCTTCATACAAACAAAATCCTCTTGTCTTTCTTTTAACAGAGCTCCTTTGAAAAAGAGATTTTACAATAGGACTGATCTGGTTATGTAAAAGTAAATAAATACATAAAAAATACATGTTTAAACTGACACATAAACTTTATAACATTTGTAGTTACAACAAAGAAAAACCCTGCTGAACACAAATGTTTTGACACCTTCAGCTCTTTGGTTTTTCTATTTGTTCATGAGTTTATTAGTTCAGTGTGTGAGGAGAAATTACACAGGCAAAGTCATCTTAATATGAGGAGGGTTTGGTTGGGTTGGTTTTTGTCAGTTATGTCCTGGTTTTAGGTCATGTTCTGTTTTAATCGTCCCTGCGGTCACACCAGTATCAGGTTTGTCATGATTCACAGCTGTCTTCATTTCATTCTGCTCTGTTCTGTCACTCCTTTGTTGTTCCCATGTTCTTGTCACGTTTCAGTTTAAGTTTCTCCTGCATATTGGGTCCTTTCACCACTTCCTGAGTCATGAGGTCAAAACAGGAGAGTTATTTAAAAAGGTTTTTAGAGCGTTTGTTATCAGTAGAACTGCTGTGTGTTGGTTTTGATCCTGATGGGAATGGCGTGGGAACAGTAACCATAGTAACAGGAACTAACTTTAGAGCTTCATGTGTTTCCCATCTCATCTAAACTTTCCCATCAACAGAACCAAAGGATTCTTGAAAAGCCCAGAAAGTCAGACCAGTGTCTATGCTCCTTCTCATTTGAGGGTTTTTGACATGAAATCTGGAACATTCATTTATTTTAAAAGATTCACGTCCACTTCAATGACGATAAGAGCTGATGAAGATGTACACACGGTCAGAGGGAACTATGGAACAAAGTGGGACACATGGAAAATAATGAATGTAAAGAATGTTTAATATTCAAAAACCCCAACATGCACACATGTAGGAAAAGTCTGGAGAGAAGAAACTTCCCTCATAACGGCGCCTGACAGGCATTCCCTCTGCAAGATTCTCAAGGCTTTTAACTGACCTGCCAACGTCAACTTACAGCTGTGCGACGAATGAAGAGAACACCAGAGATTTTCTCAAGTCCTTTAGAAGGAAAACACACAAGAGTATAGAACGTAACAACAATGTGAATGGCGTGTTGAAGACGAGGAAAATGGTTGTCTAACATGTTCTTGTTGCATTTTCTGATGATGGAGGAAAATTAGGTTTAGAGTTGCAGTAGTTTCCAGCTAACTTCCTTTCTAAATATGTTGTTTCGTTGATCAAAACATAATTTTTTCAATAATATAATTTGAAAGATGATGCTGATGGGGTAAAGAAAATATGGTTGATGTTCGAGGGTTAAAGACTGAAGTTCTAGTTTTAGGTAATTTCAGGAAAACCAATACAAAACTAAAAAGATCAGGGAAAAATCTAAGTGTGATTCACCTGTTTGGTCAGCTGGTATTTAATGAAGAGCCTGCCAGAAAATTTGAAGTGAAAGTATAAGTACAGTATATACTGCATATACATATACAGGCTCAGGGTTTCATGTCACAGAGGAACCGTTAAGTCAGCGTTCATGGAAAATAAAACACGGCAGCCATTCCCTTGTGGACGGAGATTTGTGTTGAAATGTGTAAAGAGGCTGAAAGAACATTTAGATTTACTGCATCGTGAAAGTGTGACATCTGCCAAAGTCAGCAGGCTGCTGATGATGAAGGAAGAAGGTCACCTGAAGAGTCACAGAACCACAGAGATTATGGAATTACTAGAACGTGTTTATTTGGAACTTTCTGAGGCCATAATCATTGGAGCAGCAAGAACAGTTGGATTTTTGTGTTATTGTTATTAGTTGTAGTTTAAAAAGCCCAGTTCTAAGTTGAAGTTTTATTCATTTATAAGGCGCCTTAAAATGACCTCATTCAAACATTAAAGCTCAAAAAACAATTAAAACCAACAGCTAAAAGGTTCAAACAGATAAAGATCAAAGTATAAACAAATGGCATAAAAACAGCAGATAAAAGCAAAGTAAATCAGGAAAAGACCCCAGCAGAGCAGAGTCTCATGCTGTGTCAGAGGCCTGGCGATAAAATGGGTTTTAAGACGTATTTTAAAAATGGACAGTGAGGATTTCTGCCGAAGTGCTCCGTGGGAACGTGTTCCACAGCTTTGGTGCTCAGACGGAAAACGCTCGGAACTTCCTCTTGGACCTCGGTACCTCCAGGAGAAGCTGATCAGCTGACCTTAGGCGCCGGGTCAGCGTGTAAGGACAGAGAAGCTCCGAGAGGAGCTCCAGGATGGGGGTGATGTGGTCCCTCTAACGCGCTCAGACCAGAACCCGAGCAGCGGCGTTCTGGTCCAGTTGGAGACGTGAGAGGTTAGACACAGACTGAGATTTGGAGCCAAGGGACCCAACTCCCCTGAGGAGGGGTCACAGGAGCTGCTCGGACCGAACACCATCACTTCTGGTGTTTTCTCAGTAAGAACTTCAAAAGCTTTGGGTCATCCAGTCTTTGATGTCTTGTAAACAAAGACAGTAGTGGTGTAACGGAGCAACCTTTCTGTACTGGTAAATAAATCTGAACATCGTCAGCGTAACAGTGAAGGGAAACTTTCTCAGGATGGAGCCCAGAGGAAGGAGGTACAAAGAGAATGGTAGCGGTCCTAAAATAGAGCCCTGTGGAGCCCCAAACAACAGCGGAGCAGTTAAAGAATAGGATCCGGACATGCTCACACACACAGGATGAAAACATAGTTCATTATCAGTTACTGGCAGATGTCATTAAAAAGTCTTCTAAGCCACATGTACAGTGTTAGACTTTTACTGTGATGCTCTGGAATCACAGGTTTCACTGCAGTAGTTCCTCATAGAAATATTATAATAATGCTTTTCTGTAAAGTTTGTCTTTGGTTTTTTGCTGCTGCTGCTGCTGCTGCTGCTGCTGCTGCGTGCAGACTTGCTGCTCAGATCTGCACACTCTCCAGCAGCCTGCAGTGCACTTGTTATCCCAGATTGATATCAGGGCTTCTTGCCTGTACGTCAGTCTTTTTATTGGGACTGCTGGTGACTCCCCCGCCTCCTGCATCCCCTCTGAAGTCACCCAGAGGGCCAGATAACAGGCAACCCAACATGTGGTTTGAGTTAGTATCTCTGAAACAAGCCCTCCTTACGCAGGCTGTGTGAGTGGCCTCACAGATGTTTGTTGTGCTGACATTGTGTAGTTTTTAGTTGTGCAGACATTATTGTGTCCTTTACAAGTGCATGAATACAAACCAGCTTCTGTCCCTTAATGCATTTATCCTGCATGGATGTGTGAAATGTGTGTGTCTGTCTGTGTAAGTGAATGTGTGTCAATGAGTGTTTGTGAATGGGTTTTTTAAGAGTAAGTTGGGTTCAGTACATTGAGTCCAGATACACGACAGAAACCAGGTTCTATTAAGACTAGTTTCTGTTCAGACTAGTTTCCTGCTAGTCTGAACAGAAACTGGTCTGAACGGAAACTAGTCTTAATAGAAGCTAGTTTAGGCTTCTAATAACATGTGAACATCTGGTTTAAAAGTGATGGTCTTTTCCATCACATTCATGACCCGTCTTAAGTTTCTTGTTTTTCATCAGGCATTCATCTGAAATTTAAGGATTCAAATAATGTAATTTTTAATTCAAACTTTTCCCCTATGATAGTTCAAAAATCCTGAAATTGAAGAGTTTGAAAAATGAGTCTTAGGTGCATGATCCTGGTAAAAATCTGTCATAATCCTAACTGTGTTGTGGTGCTTTATTTTGACAGGGCTTACCGTTGGCTTGAGGTCAGAGTTCTGGTCTAGACCGTGGAAAGTCTTTGCTGATGCTCTTCACCACAACAGTAGAAAAGTTAAGCAGGTTCTTTGCTGTGAACTTCGTCTGACGGAACTGAACACATCACCAGCGATGCTGCCTGGGGTCATGGCGTGTTTCGGGTCATTCAAACATCATACACTCTCTTCAAGGTTGGCCAGGTTCCAGCTTGTGTCCAGGCAGCTCTACCCACCCACGGTCACCCCCCTAATCCACAGCCACTTTGAGGCTGCCTCAGTGACCTCCTTAATGGTCCTTGCTTGCTGGCCCCAGTGATGCCCAGCATGTTCTGCCCTGCATCCCACCTCAGTGGGCTCACACTTTGCTTGCCAACCGTTGTCCTCCTCTACCAAGTCAACCCCGTCCTGTCATCAGGTCCGTCTTCCCGGGGAATCCCAGGTGACGATCAGTTCCAGGAGAATGATTTGCTTGGAAGCTTCTGAGTTGAGCAGCATGGCCTCAGGGTTGTAGTGGTCATGCTTTCTGTTAGCATTCCCGAGTGGATGGCCCCGGCAGCTAGAGGTGACTCCTCCCTAGTCTGAAAAATTCAATAGAAATGTCTGTTTTGGAAATTGAATTTTGTCTAAAATGATTGTGTGACCTTTTAAAGGTCAAGCAAATACTTCCTGACAGGTCCTCAGTGACAGTGAACTGTGTGATAAATACGGCTAAATCTGAAAATGAAGACGGGATGTGAATATTAAAGTTGAGTTAAACTCCCGAGAGCTGCCACACAGCTAAGAGCCTGATGATTTTTTGACCCCTCCCCTGAGGGAGCGGTGAGCTGCAGACACAGCCGCGCTCACAACCAGTTGGTGGTTTAACCCCCCCCCCGTTATGACGCAGCCTGTATTTGGACTTACGATCTTCCAGTCTCAGGGCGGACACTCTTCCACAGGGCCACTTCACTGGTTGAAAACATGAACATTTATAAAACCTCTGAGCTAAACTTTAACCAAAAGTTCAGAACTGAGTTTGTTTCTACCAACTCGAGACATCACAGAGTGAAATCTGAAGCAAAGGGACTGAAGTTCGTTTCATTTCAGCTCAGAGTTCTGCAGATGAACGCGTTCATCAGAGAAGAACAAACGAGTGAGGATGAACCACATTTACACTGCAGGTTTTACTCTTCCATGGATGCGTGTCAGGAGGAACCCAGCCAGAAAACGCGCTCTGGGCGGAGCTGCCTGAACTTTTCCCGAGTGGTAACGAGCCGTCCCAAAGGGACTGCCTGTTTGTTGGTTCAGTGGTATATTTATCAGCTGCCTGTGCTTCTCACCGACATCCTGGATGCAGGAATGGACGGCTGGATGGACGAGTTATTTGTTTGTCAGAGGATGGAGGTCATAGGGTGGCAGCACAAGCTGGCATGGACTGATGTTCCCAGGAATGAGCTGACCCACGTCTTCATGGACCTCCTGACTAGCTTGATTGATGAAATGCGCTTTAGATTGGTCTGTCCTGCTCTTCTCTGTGGGTGGTAGCTTCTCTTCATCTGACTCTTTGATTCAGGATACAGTCAAGTTCCTGGAGATTTCATGCAGAGTCAGACTGGTAAACATTAGTTTAACCATTTCCTATACCTGGAATCCAGACGTTACAAAACGGAAAAATTCAGTTTCTTCAAAGTGTTCAGGTTTATCTTCACCACTTTTCCAAGAACAACTAAATCCAAACACCTGATGGATCTAACAGATTTTTTTAATGTAAATTATTCCTATACTCAAAACTTTGGAATATCTTCAGTTTCACTGAAACTCTTCCTGTTGGAGGAGACAGAACAGCGTTTGGGGGAAAGATCCAGTTTCTGAAGCAGAACCCAGTCCTGGAGGGGTCCTTTTCCTCAGAGCAGAGGGGTCTGATCAGATATTCGGCATTAAATATGGCAGTGATGTCTGCAAACAAACATGAGGACGCTGCAGGAAGGATCTGCTGCACTGTGAGCTTCATGCAATCGCTCAAGCAAAAGGGTTTAGACTTTTGTTTCTGTTACTGCCCCAATAGGCAAACCTGCCTCATGTCTAGGGGAAGGCACACAAAGGGGACCCCAACATGAAAAGACTGGACACCAGGAGTAAAAGGAACAGTTTCACCAAAGGGAACACTGTGTCCTGAAGAAGAGAAAGAATTAGTGTGCTGGTTCAAACCAAAAAAACAAAAGGGAATTGGAACCTTTGCCAAACAGAAAATAGGTCAGGGAGACAGCTGGCCGAGCCGAGCGAGCCGAGCCGGCCGAGCCGGGCCGGGCCGAGGCCCTGACAGCTCTCTGCCTGCCTCCTCTGGCCTCCTCTGTATTAAATGGCAGCAGGTGCTGATTAAGGAACATTGGCCACGCCTGCCAGGTGAGCAGAGTGCCGGGATGGAAAAGGGTGCAGCAGCAGAACGTAACCGTTTCTAACAAGGAAAAGGAAACATTTGGTTTGAAACGGAGATAAAATTGAACAAACTGAAGGGATTTGTTTGGAAAAAAGAGAAGGATTCTCTGCAGGAAAGGCACCGGGGGGAGAACTTTGTTGGATCCTCACTCATCACACGGTCTGACTCCGCCCTGTCTCATCCTCTCCTGCTTGCAGCTGGAGAACTTCATGCAGAAGAACCTGAGGAGAGACGTGGCCAACATCCAGTCTCACGTTGTTCACAACCAAACGGCCACCATGCTGGAGATTGGAACCAACCTGCTGACGCACACAGCGGAGCAGACACGCAAACTCAGTGTGGTGGAGGCCAAGGTGACCACATCCACGGGCTCTGCCAGGTCCTCTGGGTTTGTCTGATGTTTCTTCTCCTCCTCTCCAGGTGCTGAATCACACCTCTCGGATTGAGATCCAGCTTCTGGAGAATTCTTTGTACACCAACAAGCTGGAGAAGGAGCTGCTGCAGCAGACCACTGAGATCCGGCAGCTGCGAGACAAAAACAGGTAAAACACCCAGGTTTGGGGTTTCAGAGCAGATCAGCGACTCGCATTCCGCTCTCTCCCTTTAGTGATGACAGGATCCGAGCTCCAAGCCTTTACATTGAATGTATTGGATTTCTTCAGACGCAGCCTGATGCGTCTTCATCTCCTCCCCATGTGGAGTTCCAAGCACATGTCTGTAAATGATTTTAGTGTTTTGTGAGGGAGTGAGGTGTTTTTCAGGGATTCTTTAAGAACTTTGAGACGTGAGAATCACTTTTTAAGCAGCTTTTCTCTGCAAGCAGCCACAGCTGGAACCAGAGGAGATCTTATTCCTCACATTACACACATCTGCAGCAATAAATCACAGAAACAAAAGCATCACGAAACCATGAACAAAACCTGTAACACACATGGACTCTGCAGACCCACCTCAGTGTGTAAACACAAACCTGAACACACAAAAGAATTTAACAGGGTTTGAGGTTCAAAGCGCTTTGACAACGGTTCCATTCAGTTGGTCAGTTGAATTTCAGAGTAACGTGCACGCCCAACTGTGTCTTCCGTGTGTGTCTGTGCTCCAGTGGGAACCAGTTTGTGGTTCAACAGTTCCAGCTTCACATCCCAGCTGTGAGTTTACCAGTGAGAATAATATAAACTCTGTTTACAGACACTGGAAGTGAGTCCAGATCTGTGGAACAATATTTACACAAACAATATTTTCTCCATTTTTCATGGTTGGGCTGAAGATGGTCTGAGTGGTCGTCCTTCAACTGCACGTGTGCAGCTGCAGGCAGAAGACCTGCAGAGGACAATGCATGTGTGTGCTGTTGTGTTCATCTGTGTGTGTTCACATGAAGTCAGATACTGAAAGGTTGAAAACTCCAAACTTGAGAAATCTGCTGTTTTTAAGCAGAAAAAACTGTTTTCTCATGCCGGTTTCAGTCTAGAGATCAGGTTATTGTGTAGTTGAGCTGATTGGTGCAGCAACCTAAGGCTGTGACATCATCACTTAACGCTGACCCTGTTTAGAACAAAAAACGTTTTTGTGGGAGAAAACTGACCACAGAATGTCGGTAAGGATAAAAGAAAACCAGGAAGTGCACATACAATTAAAAACCAACACAGACAAAAGAACTCACAGGCAAGCTCAGCTCGGTGTTAGAGCAGAAACGCACACGCCAGAGAAAAACTGCAAACACGCTTTACACACCGGTATGTCTCCACACGTTGCTGCAGAAAACGCAGCGCCAGCGTTCAGTCTGCACTGCTGTTCATGAGCAGGTCAGCCTGCTGGACCAGGAGCTGATGACATGTTTCTGCTTCTACAGTGACCACAGTCTCACCTGCATGCAGGATTCTTTTTCCCTCCATCAGAGAAGGGATCATCTGGACTGAGGCTTTTAGGTTGTCTTACCAAACAGATGCTGTAGAACTATCCTGGATGAACCAGAATCTGCAGCATATCTGATAGACTCTGATGGAGGACTTCAAGGATGCACACAGACACACAGATGAAGGAAAAGTCCTGAAAGCCTGTGATCACCCATGTCTTCAGCAGTAAATCTGTTAACCAATGTTTGAATGTAAAGCAGAAGGAATCGTAGGACGAGTACATTCCTGATGATGGATGCCAGCAGCATGTGCTAAACAACATGTCACAGCAGAAAACATGCTATGGCTCCACAACAAAACACACATTTTTATGATGGAAGAGATTTTCATGTTGAGTATTTACTAATTGCTCTTTTCAGAAGCTTTTCTTTCTTTCAAGCAACAGCCCCCTCTAGTGGATCAGAGAAAAGTCAGGACTGAACCTGTGGCAGAATGTCACCAGCCTGCACCAGAAACATTCAGGAAAAATGGATGGAAAAATATGGTTCTCGTTTACCATGATCAAGATCAGAAAACTGAGAAGGAAGGCAGGAAGGTTGGAAGGAAAGGAGGAAGGGAGCAAGGAAGGAAGAAGTTAAAGGAATGAATGAAAAAGTGAAGGAAGAAAAGGAAAGAGGAAGGAAGGAGGGGAAGAAATGAGGAAAGAAAGAAAAGAAGAAGGGAGCAAAAAGCTTGAGCCCCTGGTAGGGTCTCATGGTAGGCAGGTCCTGGGCGTTACTGGGGTAACAGGCCTGGGGTTTGGGCTCTCAGGCGAGCGCGTGGTGGCCGGGGCTCCTCCCACAGACCTGGTCAGGTGACGTGAAGGATCAAGGTGGGATCGCTCTCCTGTGGGCCCACCAGCTGCTGAAGAGCTCAGAAGCTTCCCGGTGAAATGTGGTTTGGGTGGCAGGCGAAGGTGAGCATCTTTGCGGCCTAAACTCCGGTCATGGAACTTGGCTTTTGGGACATGGAACGTCACCTGTCTGGGGGGGAAGGAGCCTGAGCTTGTGCGAGAGGTTGAGAGGTACTGGCTAGATGTAGTTGGGCTCACCTCTCTGCACAGTCTGGAGTCTCTTGAGAGGGGTTGAACCCTCTACCACTCTGGAGTTGCTCATGGTGAGAGGCAGCGGGCTGGTGTGGGCTTACTCCTGAGCCCCCAGCTCAGCTGCCAACTGTTGGAGTTCACTCCGGTGGACAAGAGGGTCGTGTCCCTTCGCCTTCGGGTGGGGGACAGGTCTCTGACTGGGGTTTCGGCTCACAGGCCGAACGGCATTTTCCTCTTATTTTCCGCTGGCGCACTTGGCAGCCACTGCTCCCTGGATACGACTGAACTCCCTCCACTACCAACAATGTAGATTAATCTTATGTGGATTATACTCGCCTGGACTATCCTGTCGCTTGTCCAGCATTTTTTGACAGCACTGCTCCGATGCTCTTCCACCAAATTTGCTAAACTCCAGACCTCTCCATCTAAGTCACGGCCATTATCTCTGCTCTGCCGGAGATAAACTCATCAAGGATCAGGAACTTCCAGTATGGCAACACCAATCCTGTCAACTCACTCTAATCCTCTGCCCTCCATCTACCCAAGAACCCTGGTTGCCATGCTGACCACAGCCTCATAGCCCGCCTAGCTCGCTCACATGTAACTGTAACCATGACAACGGCCCTCACGATCCAGAAAAGAGCTGAATCAGGACAACTGTTGTTTTTGAGTCTGTTGGGGAACTTTAGTGGAAAACAATTACTTAATGACTTCATAAACATCAACCATTAATAAAAGTTTAACTTTAACGTGAAGAACTTTATCGTTCCATCATAGAAAAACAAAAGAGGCAGCTGCTGAAAATGCTTTTCCAATCAGTGGAGTTAGAAAAAGTATTTAGAAGGAAGACTACAAAAACTGTTCAACCTCTAAAATCAAGATGTCGCTGCACCTAAAAATGACCAGAGCTTACCTTCAGATGTCAAACTGTGCATGGACCTCAGGGTCACGCAGACAAGATGAATGTTCTTCTTGGTTTGGATAACCTTCTGCTTCAGCCATAAAACCTTCAAACTGGGAGGATTTTCTGATGATTCTCGTGATTTACAGCAGAAAGCAGTTTCATGAAACCAGCTGACTCGGCTGTGAACCCGACGCTCTGCTCCTTCCTCTGTGTTTCAGCCGCTTGGAGAGCAAAGTTCAGAGGCTGGAGTCTCAGCAGAGAGGAGAGCTGGAGGACATGAGGGAAGAGAAGAACAAGCTGCAGGTAACCTCAGGAGAACCCACCAGTGCGTGTGTGTGTGCGTGTGTGTGTGTGTGTGTGCGTGTGTGCACGCGTGTGTGTGTGTGCGTGCGCGTGTGCGGTCTGATTTGTCGTGACACATTAACGTGTCAGCTCCTCTGCATGTTTATGTCATATTTTATAGAACTGGAGTGAAAGTGATGAAAAAATGTCTAAACGTCATCAACAGTAAATATGAGAACTGGACTGACAGGCTCCGCCCCCCTGGCATTCAAAACAGGAAGTACCTGCTGGGTCCAAAAGCCAAAATCCATAGACTTCTATAGAGAAATAAACAGCTGCTACTCGTCATCTTAGTATTTGAAAAATAATATTTAATAAAATTGCAGTCCTTAGAAGGATTTTTTGTATTAAAAATTGTAAAACATTGTGCAAAGGAGAATAAAATAAAAGAAATAGAAATAGAAAAAGCAGTCAATATAAGAATTCCATAAACCAGTTTAAAATGCATCAAAAGAATAGAAACAGCAAACCAACCTCTTAAAGCAAGTGCAGCATTCCTGTTGATACAACCATGAAAAACCTTCAAAAAGTGTAACTATGAGGTGGATTTTCAGTGAATGCTGTCCACAGCAGACCTTCAGCTGGACCAATGAGAGGCGAGCACTGCACTCCATAAAAAAGTCTAGAATGGGTTTAAAGTATGAATTGATTTTGAATTGCAGATTATTTGAAGAAGTTCAGATCATGCAGAGATGAAAAAACAAAAATACTCAAAAGAATTTGGATCCTGCAGATAAACATTACAGCCCATGAGAAAATCATTATGAGGAGAATGAAGAAATGCAGTTTACTTTAGGCCTGAAAGAGCCACAAACAGACCCAACAAACATCTATTTCATCAGATTATGGGTTATGAAGTGAAGTAAAATTAAAGAGAAAGTTTCTATACTGAGAGGTGACATGAGAGGCTGATGGGGAACAGCAGGTCAGCTATGGTTTAGAATCTCATTTCAGACTCCAGAACAACCGCCTGTCAAAGACAGAAGAGAAATCCTGATCAGATGCTTCTTAGATTCACACAAATGAAGGACCGAGTCTGAATGATTGAATTTAAACGTAAAACAACAAAGTGAGGTCATGTCGTTTCTGCTTCATGGATGATTTGCAGATGTCAGTAGGTAAAGACATAGTAAACTTTGTCATTTTGGATTTTTAACCAGTAAATCAAAGCTGATATCAAAGATAATACATAGACTGGACACACCTGATGCAGGTAATCAGCAGCATGGGGCGGAGCCATCTGAAAAACCCGGCCCAGCCCCCCTCCATTAATGTTGAAGTAAGAGATCCTGATAAAATGTGTCAGTAACGAATCTGCTCTGACTCCGCCCCCTGTCAGTCAGTGGTCTGGACTCAGATGACGGCCATAGAGGCTTTGGAGACGCAGCTGAAGCTCGCCAGCAGCAACAACACAGCTCTGCAGAGGCAGCAAGCACAGCTGATGCAGTCTGTGCACACGCTCATCACCATGGTGGCCAGCACCACAGGTGCACGTGCACACACATCCATACAGGTGGTTCAGACGGCAGCTGGTCACTAAACTGCGGCGCTCTGCTGTTTGTAGGTCCGCCTCCTCAGAGCCAGGCGTGGAGGGATTGTGCCGATGCCTACAAAGCTGGCCACTCGGTCAGTGGACTGTACCATCTGTACATCAGCAACAGGACCGAGCCTGTGCAGGTACGCACACCTGCAGCCAAACGTTTAGCTTGAATCATTTCAAGGAAACAGCTTGTTCATTATTTCTCTTATCTAGATAATATCTGTGAGTTCTATGAATTCATCTAAACTTCATTTATGGAGCATTTTTGATGCTTTATGATGTTGCATCGCAGGCTTGAAGATGCAGTAAACAGAGAAACATAAAATAAAACGTCCAATCAACAAGACGTTGCCACCAGTTTTCCTCTCTATTCACAACTCTTCCCTAACTACAGATAAATGTATGCAAAGGAACCCCAAATCCACAATTCTGAGTGGCTGCAGAGTCTCTATTAAAAGTGATGATGGTCACTAATAAAAGCTCTGGTCACAGAACCTGCATGTTCTATATTATTGCGCTGGCTGGTTCTGTTGGTAACTGGAACACCAGAAATTTGAAACATAGGTGAACAAACGTTAAACATTGAAACAAAAATGGGATAAAAGCGGTGAGAGGTGAACTTGATGCTGCTTCCTGAGCCCCCTCAGGAAGTGTTGCTGCTGCTGAGCCGTTTGACCACAGCAGCATTGTTGGTTATCCTGGAAAGGTCTGCAGACATGCGAACGCTGAGGAATTTGAAGGACTCCACCTTTTCACCTTTGACCTGCAGTGGAGCGTGGGTGGTTCTGTTTCCCCAGAAGTCTAGGATGAGTTCCTTGGTATTGGAGATGTTCTGTGCCGGGTTATTTGATGCACTCCACTCTCCAAGTTTCAGGACTTCATCCCTGTTGGCCGTCTCATTTTCCTTGGATATCACTACCATTGTTTCATCAGCAAATTTGACAGTGATGTTCTCAGGGGGGGCTGCAGTCATACGTGTAGAGAGTATATGGAAGTGGGCTCAGCGCACATCCCTGTGGGGAGCCAGTGCTGAGAGTTCAGGCAATTGAAATATGTTGACCCAGTTTCACCTGATGGGGTCGGTTGATGAGGAAGTTCTTCTTCACCATGGATCCATGGATTTAACCATGGGAGCCCCAGGTTGGTTAGCTTGGGAATCAGGATGCCTGTTGTTATTGTGCTGAAGGCGGAGCTGTAGTCAACAAATAGCATCCTAACATAGCTCCCCTGTTTCTCCAGAAGGCTCGGAGCAGACTGGGGGGTGATGGCTCCCACATCCTCAGTAGATCTGTTGGAGCCATAGGCAAACTGATGTGGATCTAGAGAAGAAGGGAGACGAGCTTTGATGTGTTTCGGGACCAGTTGCTCGAAGCGCTTGGTGATGACTGGGTGGGAAAGTTGTTGGGGTTGGTCCGAGGAGTCTTTTTGGGGATCAGGGTGATTTTCGGCAGGCTGGGATGGAGTCCTGTTCTAGTGAAAGGCTGAACATATCAGTTATGAGAACTTTTCCAAGCACTCCTGTCGACCCAGGAAGGCCACAGGCCAGCCTGGAGCATCCTTCTTACTTCAGCTGCCTCAAGAGTGAGTGGGGCCTGCCAGAGAGTGTCGTGGTTAGTACAGGGGGGTTGAGTTGGTGTGGCTGGGTGCTGTGCATGTGGCAAATACTGGGAAAAGAAGCTGTTCAGCTCCTCAGCCAGCACTACATCAAGGACCCGTTTGAGATTCACCTGGTTTAAATCCCCAGAAATAATGTGTACTCCATGTGGGTCGGCTCGCTAGTGATGGTTTAAGGCTTCCAGTAGCAGAGAGAGCTGTTTTAACATTTGCATCCAGGGAAATGTAAACTGCAGTGATGATGACAGCTAGCTCACGAGGCAGAAAGGAATGTCTGCATCTCACCGTCATAAAATCTAGGTCGGGAGAGCAATGTGTGTCCAGTATGTGCTGTTGTTACACCAATCTTCATGCATGTATCAGGATGCATGACAGGATTTAAAGCACTAATAGTTTATTGAATATTTATGTATGTTGTAAATGACCGTGTTATAGGTGACCTAATGCCCTTTAAGATTTCCATGATTAGAAATTCATGGACGACACGAAGGCGTGAACCGTCCAACACAAAGTCAGGCACTGAGGTCAAATTACTCAGAGGGCATCGATCCCCGACAGCTTCCTGTTTCAGCAGCAAGCTGTCTCTGTGTCCTCTGAAGGTGTACTGCGACATGGAGACCAGCGGTGGAGGCTGGACGGTCTTCCAGCGGCGCTTTAACGGCAGCTTGGACTTCCAAAGGAGCTGGAGGGAGTACAAAGTGGTCAGTTCTCCACGGGAAGATCTCAATCAGAAAAACACGTCTGCAAACCCAACTGTGTTCCTCCATCACAGGGTTTTGGAGACATGCTGGGAGAACACTGGCTGGGTAATGAAGTTTTATACCAGCTGACCAGCCAGAGCCAATACACCATGAGGGTGGAGCTTAAAGACTGGGAGGGAAACTCTGCGCACTCCCAATATGACCGCTTCACCCTGACCAGTGAAAGACAGCAGTACAGGTGACAGACATGCACACAAACACACCTACCCACGCACACACGCACACACACACACAAACACAGTTTTTTATCAGATAAGTACATAAGTAAAGAACACGTCAAACAAATCAAATTAATTTTTAAGGATTTGATTAAAAAAAAACAACATAATTTATGTTCTGCAATCAAAGCCAAACCGTTTGATTTCTATGCTGAGAAAAGAAAAAATAAAACTTTTTAGTGGTACCTCCACAAACACAACACGTATGTTCAGGGTTATTTTTCTGATCATTTCTGAGTTCAAAAGCTTCACATGTTTCTTTTCAGGTCTAACCCACCAGTGTTAAATGAAATGGGTTTCCATTGGCTGAATTCATGCATTAATGCTCCACCCCCTTCAGGTTGTATCTCAGAGGTTACAGCGGTACAGCAGGTAAGCAAAGCAGTCTGAACCCCCATGGGGCCGGCTTCAGCACCCGAGACCAGGACAACGACAACTGTGACCACTGCAAATGTGCTCTGATGCTCACCGGAGGTGAGAAGAAAACCATCTGTCTCTTTGCCTTTAACACCATCCACATGAATTATTTACATCTACAGGAATTAGTCTGAAAACAGGAATGAATCTGAAAACAGGAATAAGTCTGGAAAACAGGAATACATTTGAAAACAGGAATAAATCTAAAAACAGGAATGAGTCTGAAAACTTAGATAAATGTCCAGTTAAATCATATTAAAGTATTAACAGCCTGTTCATACAAAGTGTGTCTTGCTTATAATATAAGCAAAAGTTCTGGTCTGACAAACATTAGTCTGCCCCCCCCTCTTCGGCGTTCTTGTCCTTGAGTCATCGCCAGCAAAAGCAGCTTTATGGTTCAATCACACAGTAGGTTAATTGTTCAGGCAAAGTCTCAAGCCCCCCAGGGAGAAAACTTCAATGATTAGCATTTGTCAGCAAGTCCGTTAAAATCACAGCAATTTACAGAGAAACGCTGAGAAAACAGAAGAAGACAGAGACGGGAAAAAGCTCCTAATGATCCGAACTGCAGCCGCATTACCAGATAATGAGACCTTCAGTTAGAAAAGCTCTGACCCCAAAGAGACCAGCATCGTTTTCAGACACACGTCACAAAGCAAAGCGCCCAGCTTATCGCTTCAACCCAGTTTGATTCGTCACCATTACACTTTCTCCAACAGCCTAATTGCTAGCAGCTAAACATAACATCGTTTCACATTTTAATGAAGGTAAACAAAAGCCAGATGGCAGAAATCTGGCACTAAAGATGGACCAAAGCACTCCCTATGGCTTTGGCGTCCTTGGTTTAAATACCTTCTGAAATAACAGAAACGGGTTGTTTTGGCACTGCGCTATTATCTTGATTTGGACAGAGTCAGTTAAGCAAGGAAGGAGTCTGATCTAAGAATCCACCCCCAAAGAAACATTTGTTTTACACCAAGTTGTTCTGAGATGAAAACTGCATAACTGTGAAGCTGGTGATGTTCTAGAACTGAATCAGAACCAACTGATGTCTTATTGAACAAGAGCTCCACTCTCACATCAGGTGGGAGAAGAATCACCTGGATGGAACCAGACACAGCCAGACTGAGAAAATCTATTTTTGTTCAGGTTGAATTCACAAAGTTTTTCAGAAAAACATGAAACTAGAGAAATCCAAAGCAGCTCATAATGAACCCAAACTCAGATAAACAACCATGACATAAAAAAAATCCCCACGATAACACCAGAGCAATGACCCGGTCTGCTCAAAGCTCCTCTGAAGAATACGTCTTTTTAAAAGACAATCAGGCTCACAGACCGTCGACTGTATCAGAGAACTGGACTGAGCGAGTGACTTCACCCATTGAACATGGCAAACTTCCAGCTCCAACCAAATGAAGTCAATTCAGTGGCCATTCTTTCTAATACAGATGCCGCCCTTTTGGAGCTAGATGAGGTTGGTAAGCAGTGGTCGGTCCGAGTCAATGTTTCTATAGCAACCACTCTCACCAAAATCTATCAATCCAGCATTTTAAACGTTGGACAAGGAAGGAAGATGGCTCCAACTATGTTTAAGGCATCTGATTGGTCAGTTTATAACTTGACTAACTTGACCTACAGAAAAAATATAAAAAAGGAGAATTATCAAGAAGATGTTTTAGATTAGATTGGATCAGATTCAGATTAGATTAGACATGGTTTAATAGGCAATCAAAGCAGGAAGAATGCAAAAACAAGACAATCAACAGCGGTTTACATTCATACAAAGACGCGTCAAACAGAATAATTAGGCATCAAAGTAAAGATGGCTTGAAAGGAAGTGGGAAAAAGTGAATTTCTATCATTCCACCTCGGCTCTACCTTACCATTTCCTTCACATGAAATATCATTATCCTTTTCATAACTTCTAATCAGATATTTATAACTTAGCAACACAGATTCAGATCATTAAGAATCCCTACGTATCAATAAATCAATGGATTAAGTAAGTAGACATAACACTATTCCAGAATGCATCCTAACATATACAGATCAAGTATCAAAAATCCACAATAAGTGAAGATTAGAGACCAATCACCAATCATAATTTTATCATTATTACATGGAAATGCAGTGAAATAAAAAGGTCCATATTCTGTCCCTTGTCCAGGGTTGATATTCTTTCTTTTGCTTCCTGATTGACAGCCGTCCTTCTGGTTTGAACAGAGTTTGTAAAGTTCTCTGAGCTGTACCGTCTGCAGACAGTGTCTGTCAGGTCCTTGTCCTCCTGCAGCTGAGATCGATGCAGCAAAGGTCAGAACTCTGTTGAAAATCAGGGTCACAGTTGACTGTCAGATAGCGGTTGATCCCAGGCGCCATGAATTTCTTGAAATCATATTTGACTCTTCTTTTCCTTTATTTACTTGTTCAGACAACTGCGACCAAACACTTCTCAAAGTCTTTCATGCTGCTGATAACCAGAACCTTGGACCGGTCTGGTGGACTAAGTGGTTTAATAAAGATCCTGCCGTTCATCCTCCGAGGGTTTTAAATCTCCTCGCGCCTCCTGAGAAGCCTGACTTGTTTGGCCTTTCAGCATTCCTTCTGGTCAGGTTTGCTTCCTCAGAGCTATCTTGTGCTTTTGGTTCACTAACTTGATAAGAATCACTGGTTTATCTGTCTTTCTCCTGGGAAGCAGGTGGCAAATCTCGATGGCGTTTCAATCCAGGAAAATCCCTTTTAGACATGAGATATGATCCAACTTGACTTTCCATACTCTCACTGGGTGCCTCAACAGCAGCTATAATCCAGTGAGAATTACATTATTCATTCTTGCTTGTTGTTCCACGTCGTCTACTCTTCTCTCCAGAAGGTGGAGCCGGTTGTCGGGTTGGTCGTTCTGGGCTCGGACTCATCGGATCTCTTCCACAAGCTCCATTAGAGGAGTTAACTTGGATGTCGTGGAGCTGCTTCCTGATCTCGTCGTTGTCACTTGTCAGTTGTTTTTTCTTCAGGGCCACTGTCAGCATTTTTATTTGCAGAATTACTACGTTTGTGGAGAACATCTGGAATAAGTCACGTTTAAGTCACTTAAAGACAACAGTCACTGGCACAGCTGGCAACATGCGTCCGCTTGTTGGCGCGGTACTGGAAGTTGATACCTCTTAAAAAATGAGTCAGATTAAGAATGTTTATTCTAACCAGTAGAATGACTGAGTAACAGCTGTTTATTTCTCTGTAGAAGTCTATGGGATTTTGACTTCTTGCAGCCAGCAGGTACTTCCTGTTTAAAACGGCAGGGGGCGGGGTCACTCAGTCCAATTCTCAGTAACAGTCAGAGGGGAATGCTCTGTTTGTCATCATTTCACATGGCGTCTTGACACCATGCGTTTGCTTTTCAGATCCTTTATCTGCTGCATGTTATCAAAGGATTCAGTTGAAGAGGGTCTTGGTTCCACGGGTCAGTCTATTGTCATGTGTGGGCGTGGCTTTCAGAAAACTGTGGAATATCACATCACTTTTTGCAGGAGCATAAATATTGTCACTTCATACATAAGATAGATCGGCAAGGATTTGATTTCGTTGAATTTTGGTTCTGAAACAAAATATTCTCAGAGTTCAGTCAAAATCTTTTTCTTTGAAATCAGTTTTATTAGAATCTGAAGTGCATTGTTTTTACTTTTTATGCAAAAACTGAATCCAATCTAAGTTCTGTCATCGCTGTCCTTTGACTGCAGGTTGACTCTCTCTGTCTTCTCTCTCCTGCCTTCAGGTTGGTGGTTCGATGCCTGTGGATTCTCCAACCTAAATGGGATCTACTATGCCGTCGGTCACAACATTCGGAAGCTGAACGGGATCAAGTGGCACCACTTCAGAGGTCCCAGTTACTCTCTGCGCTCCACTTCCATGATGATACGACCATACGACTTCTGACCACACCTTCAAAAGACGGCTGACAACTGCCTTCAGCATCAGGACCCGTCAATGGATTCTCAAAGTCTTTGAAAAATCCTTCCTGTGGTGTTCAGCACCGACCCTGAAGCCATCGCTCACGGGGATCCATCTGTGGCAGCTAGGATGGAAACGGGGGCTTTTAGTGTTGAGGTTTCCCGAATCTTTACAGGACGGTTTGTGCATACCACAGGTTTATTGTGACGGGTTCTACATCCTTCATAAGGGGACTTCTTCTGAACACTCTCTTGGGTTTTTGAGCTCAGATCTTGGGATCAAACCTAAAGAACATTAGAATCCGGTGTAAAACTGATCTTTGCTGAGCATGAAGTCAGTTTTTCCCAACATTAGAAACGCTAAACTTTTTCAACTATAAAGCTGTGAGACATCAGATCCTGAATCCCTTGACTCCTTCATTTCACTTATAAAGGGATGTTCAGATGGTAAACCTGAAGAGCAGCTTCAGACTTCTCTGCCTTCAGATGCATTTCAGTTTTAAATAGAGGATCTTCCTCCAGCAAAGCAGCGTTTGTGATGAAGACTGTGGAGCGTGTGAGCGCACTATGATGGTTTTGCAAAGAGGCTAAACAGGAGGCCGCTGGACGGAAACCAAACTATCAACAACAGCCTGATGTGTCAGGAACACAGAGCAGTCTGATCAGTCCAGTTGGGAACTGAAGTCTCATTGATTAATCTGGTGAGCTGGAACAGCATCAGCAAATGATCAAGAGGGGGATTCCTGCCTCCCTGCTCTGAAGTGGGGGCCAAATGAAAGCCTCAGATGGAAACTAAACCACAAATGTGTTGTTTTTTTATTTTTGAGATGCCAAAACAGAAAATAGGACAAATAAGAGAGTTTCTAAAGTTACTTTGTGAACAAAGACTTGTGGATAAGAAATGCAAACGGACGGATTACTGAAGCACAGAAAATGTGCGGCTTGCAGCTGGAAAGACCCTGAATGTTCTCCCTCTTTTGGTTAAGCAGATACATTTATAGAAGTAAATGCACTTCATGTTCATGTGACAGCACTTCATGAACATCAGAAGAAGGACCCAACAGGAAGAAGCAAATAAAAATTACTACAGATTGTAAAAACCAGATCGTGCCGTTTTTTAAAGTTTAGAGGAAAATTTGAGCAACAAGACAAACAAAAGAGGACAAGCAAAAATTAAAAAACAAAAGTTGTGACCCAGCAGAGTCTGACTTTTTGAAGCAAACACATGACGTTTGTTGACTGACTGATGGTTTTCATATTTTGTGTTTTGTTTGATGCTCCTGAGGCGCTCATGTAGACATACATGAGTCGCAGGACATATTTTATGTATTTACAGCATTGGTTTATTAAATGATCAACCTTTTTGTTAACATCTGAGCTTTTTGTCGTCTGTACCAACAGGTGTATGTCTGAAATGTTTTTTTTTGTTTGATTAAAAGTACAGTGGATAACTTGATTTTTGCTGCAACACTGAAAACCTTCAGTATAACTGAGACATTTCCACTTAACAACCAGGCTCTGAAGGCAGTGAAGGAGCCACTGAAAAACCCAACAGAGTGATGAAGATCTCCACTGAACTCCACCGACGGCTGGAATGAACAGGTAATCAGGAAAGAACGTTTAAAATGTTTAGGGGCAGCCGTGTTAGGGCGGTCGACCTCTGATCGGAAGATTGCAGGTTTGATTCCCGCCTTGCCTGACCATGCATCCAAGTGTCCTTGAGAAGGACGTTGAACCCCACTTTGCCTCTGGTGGTTATAGGTTGGCGCCAGTGTTTGGCAGCAGAGCCGCCATCAGTGCCTAAATGGGTCTGTGATTGTAAAGCGCTTTGGGCCTTCAAGGACGGTAGAAAAGCATACACAGCAGACAAGTATACACCATTTACCATTTTACCAAATACTACAAATGATCAGATAAAATAAATCTTGTTATTGGATATTGTTAACACCTAAGAGATGACATAAAAGACAAAGAAAGTAAATGTCCGGATTGTGAACCCTGGTTTGGGTTTTGTTGTGATTTTTGAATTGTGCCTCAGTCACCAGTTTCAGGTTCATGATCAACAGCTATTTTCATTTCAGTTAATTACTCTCAGCTGATTTAGGTGTCTGGTTTTCATTGAATCCTTGTCAGGTCATCTGTTTTGTTATGCTCTGCCATCTTATGTTTCTCCCATGGGTTTTTGTGATGTTTAAGTTCATTTATTAAAGGTTTACTGTTCCACCAACAAGCCTGGCACCCTGCATTCTGGGTCCTCCACCACCACTTCTGTGACAGTAAAATGAAGCCAAAAACTTTTCTTCCATGCAGGGAAGGCATTGTGATTAGTATTTTATTGATACACATATGGACAAAATTGTTGGTAACCCCTCAGTTAAAGAAGGAAAAACCCACAATTCTCACTGAAATCACTTGAAACTTACAAAAGTAACAATAAATAAACATTTATTGAAAATTAAATAATCAAAATCAGCCATCACTTTTGAATTGCTGATTAACATACTTATTTAAAAAAAACAAACTAATGAAACAGGCCTGGACAAACATGATGGTACCCATAACTTCATATTTTGTTGCACAACCTTTTGAGGCAATCACTGCAATGAAGCGATTTCTGTATTTGTCAATGAGCGTTCTGCAGCTGTCAACAGGTATTTTGGCCCACTCCTCATGAGCAAACTGCTCCAGTTGTCTCAGGTTTGATGGGTGTCTTCTCCAAATGGCATGTTTCAGCTCCTTCCACAGATGTTCAATGGGATTCAGATCTGGGCTCATGGAAGGCCACTTTAGAATAGTCCAACGCTTTTCTCTCAGCCATTCTTGGGTGTTTTTGGCTGTGTGTTTTGGATCGTTGTCCTGTTGGAAGACCCATGACCTGCGACTGAGACCAAGCTTTCTGACACAAGGCAGCACATTTCTCTCCAGAATGCCTTGATAGTCTACAGATTTCATTGTACCTTGCACACATTCAAGACACCCTGTGCCAGATGCAGCAAAGCAGCCCCAAAACATGACTGAGCCTCCTCCATGTTTCACCGTAGGGACAGTGTTCTTTTCTTCGTATGCTTGGTTTTTGAGTCTATGAACATAGAGTTGATGTGCCTTACCAAAAAGCTCCAGTTTGGTCTCATCTGTCCAAAGGACATTCTCCCAGAAGCTTTGGGGCTTGTCAACATGCATTTTTGCAAATTCCAGTCTGGCGTTTTTATGATTGTTTTTCAGCAGTGGTGTCCTCCTTGGTCGTCTCCCATGAAGTCCACTTTGGCTCAAACAACGACGAATGGTGCGATCTGACACTGATGTACCTTGGCCTTGGAGTTCACCTTTAATTTCTTTGGAGGTTGTTCTGGGCTCTTTGGATACAATTCCAACGATCCGTCTCTTCAATTTGTCATCAATTTTCCTCTTGCGGCCACGTCCAGAGAGGTTGGCTACTGTCCCGTGGGTCTTGAACTTCTGAATAATATGAGCCACTGTTGTCACAGGAAGTTCAAGCTGTTTAGAGATGGTCTTATAGCCTTTACCTTTAAGATGTTTCTCTATCATTTGTTTTCGGATGTCCTGGGACAATTCTCTCCTTCGCTTTCTGTTGTCCATGTTCAGTGTGGTACACACCTTTTCACCAAACAGCAGAGTGACTACTTGTCTCCCTTTAAATAGGCAGACTGACTGATTATGAGTTTGGTAACACCTGTGATGTCAATTAAAGGACACAGCTGAGTTAATCATGTCAGTCTGGTCAAATAGTTTTCAATCTTTTATAGAGGTACCATCATTTTTGTCCAGGCCTGTTTCATTAGTTTGTTTTTTTTAATAATTATGTTAATCAGCAATTCAAAAGTGATGGCTGATTTTGATGATTTAATTTTCAATACATTTTTATTTATTGTTACTTTTGTAAGTTTCAAGTGATTTCAGTGAGAATTGTGGGTTTTTCCTTCTTTAACTGAGGGGTACCAACAATTTTGTCCACATGTGTAAATTAACTTTTTAGTCAGTTTGTGTACATTCTAATAACATGTATACACATTTGAATGATTCACAGAAGTAATCGATATACTGGTACACTTTTTCTTTTTAAATTAGGATTTTAAGTTTTCCTAAATGAACCCCACAATGTTAAGATTGATAGGTTTAGTTTACTTGAACTGCATCAGTGTACAGTCAGACCAGTAGAATAAATCCTCCTGAGTAATACTTCTTTCATCCACATCCGTCTGACTCTAAAAATACCTTGATGCTCTCAGCAGACCACTTTGGATTTGTGCTTTGTGCTCTACACTGAGATCCATCCATTTTCTAAACCCGATCAATGCCCTTTGGAGTCTCACGGTTGCTGGAGCCTATCCCAGCTACTGTTGGGCAAAGGCAGAGTTCACTCTGAACAGTTCCCTCTAAATTTCTGAAGAAGAATTTCCCCTGAAGCTCAAGCGAGCATGCATTGTGCAGCAGATCAATGGGTTTAAACATGTCCTCCAGCTCTGTCTCTAAAATAATCTATTTTTAGAGGGGATGTTTTGGACAGGCGTTCCCAAATGAGCTTCAGACAGGCCGGTGAAGGTAAGAAACTCTTCAGTAGAGCTGAGATCAAACAGTTCTGCAAAGAGAACGTGATGTGAGTCTCACTGCAGCACTGAAACACAGTAATGAAATGTTTACTGTTAAAATAATAGAGTCAAGTTCTGCGTTTGACACAAAGTTTTGGATTATTTTTTTTTCATAAAATATCAATAAAAAATACTTGACAGAACCACTGATCCAGAAAGAATGTGTAGGGTGTTTGTCTGCCTCCTTCTAGTGGTCAGACTATTCAATTACAAGTCCAACTATCCACAAAAAAGAGAATTCCTGTTAAAAAAAGATCAAACTGTTCTCATGTAAAGTGTTTTTAAAGTAAAAAAACAAAACAAGATAAAGGTTGAATCAAAGGTCAGTCATTTCATGACATATTGAATGACTAAACTCTAATCTCAAAAATCTTTTCTGATTTTTTTTTTTTACAACGCATTTGTCAGAAGAACCTTAGATTGGAACTCAACACCATAAGTAAGCATAAGTAAAGGTAAAAAGGTAAACATGTTTGTATGTGTAGTATAGTAACACCATGCAGAGAGTGGAGCAGATATTCAAAGGCTGTGAGTTCTATCACAATTAATCTTCAAATCAGTGAAATTATGATTATTTCACACTCATCTGTTATGAGTCAACTCATAAAAAATCTGATGTATAAATGCAACCAGATTCTGTGTGAAACCCATTTTGATTAAGTCAAACCGTTATTGCTTGTTTTGTGTCTCTTTGTTTTAGTTTTGTCTTCTGACTAAATAGAAGCTCGTCTTTTAATCAGACGATAAAGTCCGTAAATTAACTGATAATTTCTAAATATTAAAACTTCTCTTTTGAGCTTCATTAGACTTCGCGTTTCGTAGCTGGTAATGCGCCTGCTCGTTTAATTTTGTCCCTCCGTGCAGCCTGTAGAAACTTTTACTAACGTGTTAGCGGCGTTTGTGAAGGTCGTCGTTTACAACTGTGAGTATCAGCAAAGGACTGCACGTTTACTTACATTTAATTTCACTTTACAGATATTTACATCTAAATGTTTTGCAAAATGTCCCAGTTAGATCTGTTTTAATTGTTTTCTTGGTTTTATTAAATCATTTCCGCTGTTTAGCGCTCATTTCCTGACATTCCTAACGTTAGCTCACTCCTTTAGCTACAGTCAATGCTAGCTCCTGTAGCTCCTTGATTCTGCTAGAATCCTCTGTTTTCTTTGGATAAACTCAAACATGAGTTTGTTCTGGTCAAACATAACAGCTGTTCAGATTCGGTGATCGTGACGTCTTGTCCCTGTGAGCTAATGCGGCGGCTAACTGCACTTTGACCCCGCACCTCAACCGGAAGCTTCAAACATGCTGAAACGGTTCAATGCTGCGTAACAGATTTTCACTGTGTCATTGTGAATGTTTCTAACGGGCTTCTCTGTTAAACCACCACGAGTGAAAAGTGCCGGTGGCGTTCAGGGTCACCGGACGTGACCCCGAACAGGACGTGACCGGGGCCTTCCCGGTTCCTCTCGGTGGTAGAGGATTTGAAATGCTGGTTTTTAGATTGAAGCCTGATGGTTTTCAGTGAAAACATCTGAACAGCTAGGATGGAAACAGCCCCATCACTACTGGTTTAATCTGACTTTAGTCAGAAGACTAAAAATGGAGAAACGGTTACAGAAACTGAAATTAATTCTAGAAATTAAAATTCTACTAAACTTAATTTTTTTGTTTCTTCTCAGGATCAGAAGCCTGAGTAAAAGTATAGTTTAAATGATGAAGCTCTTCATTAAAGCTCAGATGTTTAACGGAAGATGATCTTCATTAGGTGTGGATGTGAGTGTGCATGGGTGTGTGATTGTGGCCCCTGTGACAGACTGGTGACTTGTCCAGGGGTGTCCCCTGCCTGAGGGGCTGGGTTAGGCTCCAGCAGCCCCGTGACCCCGAAAGGGATAAAACGGTTTAGAAAATGAATGAATGAATGAAAGATGTTCATTAAACCACAGATGTTTAACTGATGAAGATCTTCTCAGACTGTAGTATGGGAACCCTCTGGTTGCTGCATGTGAAAGAAAAGTATGTAAATCAAACCAAATGAAGGACAGTCTTTGGGTGTATTTGGGTAAATATGTTATTTGTCTGTAAATTAAATTGGATTCAGTCTGAATCCAATTTAATATCCAATTGAGAATATTGAAATGTAAAGCAGTAAAACAAAATCAATTATTCACAGGTTCTGCTTATGTAAAGTCGGCAGCTGTGGGTAGCGGTCGACCTCTATCTGGAGGATCACAGGTTCGGTTCCCGCTTTGCTCGTCAGTGTTCTTGGACAACACCTGGAGCAGCGGCTCTTGGTTTGCGTCACGCATCCGTCATTTACCGGGGTGGATGCAGGCTGCTGTTCAGCATAACTGACATGACTGAGCTGTTTAAATGGTAAATGGGGTTTACTTGAACAGCGCTTTTCTTCCTTCCTTCCTTGAAAAGCGCTTTACATTCACACACCGATGGCGGCTTCACTGCTAAACACTGCCGCCAACCTATAACCACCAGAGGCAATGTGGGGATCAGTGTGTTGCCCAAAGACACTTCGCCACATGGGTGGGCAAGGGGGAAATCGAACGTTCAATCTTCCGATCAGAGGCCGACCGCCCTACCGCTGCCCACGGCTGCCCCAAACATGTAAACGCTTTTGCAAAGTGTTATCAGCAGTGCATTGATGCGTCCTGATGCTTGTGTCTTGTAGGTGATCCGTCATGTCTCTGGCTAAGCCAACGATGAGAGGGCTGCTGGCAAAGCGGCTCAGGTTTCACCTGCCGATTGCATTCAGTTTGGCCTTGGCAGCTGCAATATCATTCAAGGTGAGGACAGGTCTTGCTTTGGTTTTCAGATAATTTTTGAAGTTTTACATTTGATCCGTTGAAATGATTAGTTATGTGAAGCGGGTTTTGTAGCCAAATAAAACTGGCTTAAATAGAAAAGATTTCCAAACTAAATCCACACCAGATTAATTCAGTATTTTAGCAGTAATTAATACCAAACTGAGCAAATTTTATTAATTTCTTTCTGTGAAAGAAAGCTGTTGGTTCTGTAAGAGTACAAGCATTTATAGTAGTTTCTGATGACTCTGGTAATGAAGTAATGCCTCGGAGAGTCATAATTCTCTTTTAGGCACTTTAGTGGTTCAGCACATTTTCTCTACAAAGATAATTCTTTATAAGTGCTTTAAACATTTATAGAAATTTGAAAGGAGCGGTTATAAAGTTGAACTAAGTTCAACTAAAGTTTAAATGATGTGAATTTAAAGTGAGATTTAAATAACTGTGTGGATGTAAACTCCTTTTTCCAAAGAGATCTGCTGCTGTTTACTGTAGGACTCCAGTGACTTTCTTCTTAAACACCAACTGACTTGCTTTGAGGCTTTCAAGTATTGAAAGAATGCTTTTCATTCAGCACTTTAGTGCACAGTGGTGCAGTGGTTAGCGCTTTTGCCTCATCGCAAGAAGGTTCCTGGTTCAAGTCCCGGCTGGGGGACTTCAGTGTCACCAATGGGGGACCTTTCTGTGTGGAGTTTGCATGTTCTCCCCGCGCATGCGGGGACTCCGGCTTCCTCCCACCATCCAAAAACATGCTTCATAGGTTCCCTGCCTTTTATTAAAATTCTTGTTTTTACTTTGAAGTCCCTGACAGGTACAGCACCCTCTTACCTCTCCAGTCTGCTTGTAAAATAGGAGAGCATCAACTGCTCTGTCCAGGTGTGTCTTATCTGCCATACCTGTCGCAAATGCTATTCAACCCAGCATGTGTTCCAGTGAAAGTACACTAAAGAAGGGCTGGACTGACACACAATAAGAGATTTTACCTAAATACAATCCTGTCTTTACAAATGCATCCATAGACCCAAATAAAACCGTCAGTCAGTGTGGAAGGCAGCCTTTCAGTTACTGTGCTACAAAATCTGTCAAAATAACCTCAAAAATTTGACTAAGCAACTCAATGCTTTCGTCTCTGTTAAGTTTAATTCTAAACTAGTCAATTCAAAATGTTGAGAAGTCTTTATATTTGAGGAAAGAAAGCTTCAATAAAGCTGCTCCTTCAGGAATTTGTTCTCAGTTTTGTAAATCTGGCAAAGCTTTAAAAAAATGGCAAAAGTGGTTAAATGTAGACACTTTTCTCGTTACCTCAAAGAAATCTGGAATTTTGTGTTAATCATTGATTGATGCCACAATCACATGTATTCATACTACTACAAAAAGTATTAGAACTATTACTGCTGTCTATTTAAAAAAATTAGACTCAAATCACCTTTGTGGGTATCATTGAATTCATGCAAACGTACTGATGTCAGATTTTTAAAATCAGGAAACGTAATTCCATATTGAGAACATTTGATATTTTTCCTGTTGGTTTCAAATTCAAGCTTTTTTTTGCAGTGATGCTTTCCAGTTCTGGTGGGTTGTGTACAACAGACTTATTTGTGTGCTTCCTTCAGTACGCGGTGACAGAACCCCGGAAACGAGCCTATGCCGACTTCTACAAGCAGTACGACGCTGTCAAGGAGTTCAACGCCATGCGGGAAGCGGGCGTCTTCGAGAGTGTCCGACCTTCTGGAGAGTGAAGTGAGGAAAATTTCTGTATTTTTTTCTTATTCTGTATTTGTATATCACCATCCATGAATGTAACGTCCAACCTGAAACATAGAAATGCTCTTCTGCTTTAGACCTGCTGTCTGACATGCTCATGTTTCTGTTTCAGCTCCACAGCCATGACCTTCATTCCTGATCTGAAGATGGTTTCCTTTCACTTTGTTCAATGTTTCACTGATCAGATGTGAACATCATTGCGCCGTTTCTCCCTCTAAATAAAATAAACAACAAATAGATATCCTTCTGTCTTTCAGTCTGACTTTTTAATTCTCTTTGATTCATATATTTATGCAGGAGTCAAAAGCATCACGTTAAACCAGGTTGTCACAATTACTCTGTTTATGAGTTGATTTGACCCTTTAAGGACATTTCTTTTAAAGATTTGAACTCATCCATCTCTAAGATGCACATGTGCAGTGTTGATATTTGGAATAGTCTTTTCGGTTCATAAAACATAAATAATCCTGTTAAATTGCTGGTGATTACAGTTTAGTCTCCTGTGTAAAGTTCTGGTTCTGGTTGCTGAAGTGTTTGTTGCGCCCCCTGCTGTTGAGGTCCTTCACTGCACTTTCATAACTTTAATATGAAGAAGCAGAAAACGGTCATCAAGGAAACCTGTTGAATCCTGTAAACAAACATTGAAGATGGTGATTCAATTCTCCTTAAACAAGCACGTCCATGACAACCTTTCAATCAGGGTGTTTTGGATCTGGTTGTAAGATCAGAAATTCACCATTTCTGACAGAATGCAGAACGTCCACAGTGGACATGACTTTTACCCAACACTACCAACCCCGTTGACCGAATCGAGTCCCGGACAGATTTTTATCTTTGGGAAGCTGATCCAGTTTATCTGGTCTTTCCAGAATTCTTTTCACATCATCCAAAAAACGAAACAGTTTCGGTTTTCACTATCGTCACGTGACCATGATTCCACCACAAGCCAAATCGATTTGAATGAGTTCAGCGACCACATTAAACCTCACGTTAAACTTTTGTCATTCAGGGTTCTGTTAAACCGGGAAAACCAAGTCTTGTCACCACGTTCGATTCCGAATCTTCTATTTTGGCGGACACAACAGGACCGCCCACTTCCGGTCGCTCTCACTTCCGGGAGGCGGGCGTCCCAGCGGCTGTCAAACAAGTCCAAAGTTGTCCGGACAGGAGGAAGATGTACCCAGCGGCGGGAAGACCGCGGCCGCGTGAGGCCGCGTCAGCGGAATGAGAACCGGATGCGCGCGGGGTCCACGGCTAGCGCGAGGCAGCAGCGGGAAGGCCCGGCCGTCGGCGGGAGCCGGTTAGCGCCTGTTAGCCGGCTAGCAGAGCCGCCCCTGTTAGCTGCGAGGCCGTCCACGTCCGGAAGAGTGAGCGGAGAACATGGAGAACACGGAGAAAGTGCAGATGAGGAACAACCCTCGCAGGTAAAACCCAAAGGACGCTTCTTTTAGCGGCATTAGCATGTGGCTGCGCGCGCGCGCTGTGATGAACAGTTTCCAAAAACAAACTTCCTCGGGTTCGCTCGGTTCTTCCCAGACATGTTTCCATTTGTTCAAATCTTCCGCCTCGCGGAGTTTCCGTTCGCGGTTCTGCTCGGTGAGGTGCAGAGATGCTGCATTCCTGCAGCTCCAATGCAGCTCTCTGGGGAGAAGTCCGTCTCTCGATTTTACCTGGGTCGTGGCTGACAGGTGGACACCCGCCCACCGGTGATTGTTTACCTGTTGGTTCAGTCTTTTGGTCAAAATAACGTTCTCTAGAAGTTGGGTCATGGTAACTGCACTTCAAATCTTCTTCCTCGCGACGTTTCGCCGCCAGTGGCTTCATCAGTCTGTAACAAAAAGCTGTGTTTAGGAGCAGAAAACCACACATTCAGAGAAAATGGTTTGGTCCATGAGAGTTCTCTGTCAACAGCAGCTAAGGCTTTACATTCTAGGCAGGAACGTTTTCTAGAACTCTTGAAAGCTCTAGAAAACCTGAACTAAAACTGCAGAAAAGCTCAGAGTTCAGACGATTCTAGGTTTGAATTCCAGTGTTGTCAGTCATTCTCAGAAGCACTTTTTTATATAAATAAAGTTCGATTTTGAAGCAGTATCAGACTCAGCATCTCCACTCTGCTGCTTCCTGAAGAACCTGACCTTAAATGACCCCACAGCCAGCTGAGCCTCGCTTTGATTAAGCCTTCTCATTCAGTTGATGAAGAGGAGTTTTCATTTCTTTGCTTTCCCACACGCAGGTTGTTGTGTTCAGGTGAGGTTCTGTTGGTCTCCTCACCTGTTAGGTAAAAAAAGTTGTTTCTCTACCAGTTCTTGATACAGTTGTGTAAAAACAACCGAATGTTTGAATTCACTTCCATGTTTTCTTTTAGCTTCTTCTTTGGTTGTGGTCGCCTCATTTCTGCTGCGGATCTCGTCATTAAATCCAAAAACGTTCAGAGATGTCAGACATTTTGTTGGTGAATTTCAGTGAGATTTATTGTGTGCTGTAGGAACTGCTTATGAAGGTCAAAGCGGTTGTTGTTTGACAGCAGGAAGTGCAGAGTTCCTATTCTGTCCACTTATCAGGGTGATGTTCTAACACCTCTGTTGTTCCACTCAGCCTGAAACTGTTCCCTCCATTCATGGAAGAGCTGCGCCACACATTTGTGTGACTGCGTTAACCACATCTCTGCATTTAGAATCCAAGGTTTACTGAAGTTTTACTGTCAAGGTTCTGTCTGAAGTCAATGACTAAAACGATTTTTGAAAAGTAGGCCAAAAAGTGACAAAGATGAAAACAAATATCTCAGTTTATCTCAACTCCTTGTAGTGGATTCCTTAATGCTTTACTACCTTCTTTTATGATGAAGATCCATTCTATTTTAAAAACAGCTCTTTTTGTTAGCAGATTTCACTCTTTAGCAAATTCACACTTTCTGCTGACACCATTGACTGTATATTCACAGTATACGTGATAATATATGTCTATGGCTGACGCTGAAGCTAAATCTATTATCTGAGTAATGTCTCTTCATTTGCATAAATCAGTTTTGTTTAACTTTTGAACTCTGTGAATTAAACTACACCTCTGGGAAGCTTTAGTGACAGAGCTGTAATTCAGCTGTTGACTGATGGGATGCGCTTTATCTCAACGGAGGTTCTGTAAGCGTTTGCTGATTACCAGCTGATGGACTCCGCTGCTCTCGTCCATCAGACTCCGTATCAACTCCAAACGATTCGAACTTCATCAGAAGAGACGTTTACTTTGTCACATAGC
The DNA here is from genome assembly GCA_016861445.1 of Oryzias woworae. Classification (NCBI taxonomy): domain Eukaryota; kingdom Metazoa; phylum Chordata; class Actinopteri; order Beloniformes; family Adrianichthyidae; genus Oryzias; species Oryzias woworae. Next base: position 143,390 of record BOLG01001550.1, read on the forward strand.
TTCAGTTTTCCTCTGCTAAACATAAATTAGATTTTAAAGCATTACATTTACAGTTTAAGAAGTGATCCAAACGTCATTTTAAACAGGTACAGCGTTTCTTAATTTGTTCGGATTTACTTCTTTTTTCCACATTTATAACTGTAACTGATGGCACTTGATGTTCATCACAAGTTCAACTTTTAAATGAGGATTCAAAGACAAAAGATCTCTCCAAACCGGCCTGTCTCTTTGGGAATGCTGGATCGTCAGGAATCAGCTGAATATTTACCACATTTTTGGAGAGCTTGCGTTTCCACTTGTGTAGTTTGTCTTGTAAGAAGAGATCCCAGGTCAGATTTTTACTAATTTAAGGTCAAAGGAAATCATTTCATTGAAACTAACTTCATTGGACATTGAAGAAGAAAGCCACATTAGAGCTCCCTTCATGTGGGATTTATTTATTCTTTGTAGTAAAGTGAAGTTTTTCAGAGTAAATGAAAAACACTGAGGCAGCACTCTGGTTCCCTTCGTCATTCAGCTATCATGAACACAAGTGTTAACCTCAGACACACCTGACGGGACGGTTACCTTTGCTGAGCTCCGGCAGCGCCTGCTCCTTCTCTAGATGTGGCGCTAAACCCAGACTACGACTTCTGGTGATGGTGGCTGCTGCGTTGCTGCACTTCTCCTGCAGAGATATTTCTATCTGAGGATATTTTTGTCTCCTGACTTCAAAAATCAAAAGAGCTTTTCGAGTTCTTCACAAAAGAAATGGCTCAGATGGGGTCAAGAAGAAGGGTCAGAAGTTGGCATGTCCGGTTTTTTCCACAGATCATTTTGGAACTAAAATGTTTTGTTCCAACTTTTACAACATAAGTTTTTCTGAGATTTCAATCTTTTATAAAGCAAGACATTTCATATTAATAGCTAAAAGATACAGAGAATGAATTAAAGTCTGCAGAGAAACACAATTTCATCTTAGATTTATACTTTTACAGTGTTTAAAAAGAAATATGACTAAAATGTTTTGTTTTAAAACAAACTTCCTGCAACTTTGGTAAAGGCTTCTACATTCTAGAAATATGTTCTCATTTTCTAGAGGAGCTTCCTGGTTGTAGATTGTCTTAAATATTAGAACAAAGTTTGAGCCAAAGCCTTGAACTCTTGAGGAAGTGAGAACCTTCAGTTCTCTAGCAGTGGAACGTGAGCGCCGTTCCTGGACTCCAGCACGTGTCTTTACCAACATCCTGGTGTTCTTGCAGGCAGCTGAAGAAGCTGAGTGAGGACAGCCTGACCAAACAACCGGAGGAAGTTTTTGATGTCCTGGAGAAGCTGGGTGAAGGGTGAGTCATTTAGTGATGTTCACTGGCCGACACCAAAGCCTTGTAAGAACACGCCTTCCTCTTTTTTCACTTCACACTTTCATTTTTCATCTTTTTTAGTGTTGGTCTCAGCTTCTGCCCCATTTATTCCATCCTTTTTGCTAGCCTTGTGCCCCCCCATGCCGCCTGTCGGTAAACACTGCCTCTTCATTTCCTGTTTCTCAACACTTCCTGTTCTGAGCGGTTGACTGACAGCATGTGTGTCGTCAGCGCCGCAATGACTCCATATTCATCTTTTTTCCATGGAAGTTGATTTTAGCAGAATGTGGATTTGTTTTTTTTTTTCTATATTCTGGCATTTTTTACCGTTTCCTCTCGTTTGTGAAGGAGGCAGTAAAATCCCACCGCCTGCAAACGTTGCAGAGACTACAGCTGACAGCTGGTCTTCAGCCAGCTGGTAGTAAATAAATGTACTGTGTCTCAATCCACATGGTATTTCCCAAGATCACTTATTAATTGATCTTATTTTGAAATGATTTTTTAAAGGTATAGGCTGACTTTATTAACAATTTGTCTCAGACAGGTTTGATCTGGTTGGATGGCAGGAATATAACTCCAACATTTGATTAAATTGATTAATTGTTTCACCCCTAATGGAGTTGTACATAAAACGCGACATTGTTTGACTGAAACTTGTCTCTGCAGGTCATATGGTTGTGTGTTTAAGGCCAACTATAAAGAAACGGGAGAGATTGTTGCCATCAAGCAGGTTCCTGTGGAGTCTGATCTGCAAGAGATTATCAAGGAGATCTCCATCATGCAGCAGTGCAACAGGTTTGTGTTTTGTAATGAGAAGAAGCCATTATTGGTTATATCTGCTTTTATGAGACCACCTGAGCAGCAACATCACCAGAACTAACTTCAGTTTGCTTTGCAGAAACAGAACAGTAGACGCATTTATTATGAGCACTAAAACCAGATCTGTTTTTTAACGGTGAATCCTTTCAGGAAGTTTGACTCAGCATTTTAAGTGTTAAGAGAAACAGACCACAGACACTCTATCCTTGAGCATTTTTGACATGAAGTCTATTTACGACACACTGGACAAGTAAAGATTAAGACTTGACTAAATAATTCATTAGAAATGCTCACATAATTTCTTTAGCGTGTTACTGTAACACATGACCAGTAATAGCACACTCGCATGAACAGAAAGGAAATGTGTGTTTTCAGTCCTCATGTAGTGCGATACTACGGCAGCTACTTTAAGAACAGTGACCTGTGGATCGTCATGGAATACTGCGGAGCCGGGTCCGTCTCTGATATCATCCGGATACGCAACAAGACGGTAACGCCACACACACGCTGAGGCAGACACAAATACACAAAGACCCACACTGAGGCACACACAGCCACAAACAAACACACCTATCTGTTTGGGAACACCCCTGCGCCCCTCCATTTTTGGTTTCTTTGCCTAATTAAAGCTGAATTGTTTATTTAAATGAATTTCCTGAATTTTGCTCTGATGTTTTCATGTTGGAGTACCAGACATTAGTCTGTAAACTTCCTTAATTCCTTTTTTCTGCTTTAAAAAGTTTGAATATTGAGTTCTATCAGAAAATATTTTATATGTACATTTAAATTGATTAAAGAAATAAATATATGTTTTTTTTTTTTTAAATTCAAGTCATTTTTTAAGTTTGTTTACAAAAACTCGATCCATGATCCTATGAGCGTTTAATTTCTCAGTTTTACTGTGACACTTCGTATCTAAGGACACACAAACAGCAACTGTCTGTACAGCTGAATAAAGAGGCTGTGTCTGTCACGTTCCTCTTCGGTGTTTGTGCTCTGAAGCTTACAGAAGAGGAGATTGCCACTGTGGTGCACTCCACGCTGAAAGGGCTAGAGTATCTCCACTTCATGAGGAAGATCCACAGAGACATCAAAGCAGGAAACATCCTGCTGAACGCCGAGGGCCAGGCCAAACTGGCTGACTTTGGAGTTGCAGGGCAGCTAACGGTGAGGAGCAAATCTCTTCATAGAGGTTGGATTTGTATGGACCTGTCAGGACCTGGTAAATCACTAATGAAGATGACTGAAACTCCAGCAGACACAACAGAAAGCTGCAGACAGGATCTGTCAAAGCTGAGACCTCACTCGCCTCTAGTTAGGATTTGTTTTTGTGTTTGTCAGCTCCAACGGTGCCAGGTCACACATCAGCATCTCTTCAGCCGCATAACTAAACACCAAAACTCTCTTCTCCTCAGGACACCATGGCGAAGCGAAACACGGTGATCGGCACGCCGTTCTGGATGGCTCCAGAGGTCATACAGGAGATTGGTTACAACTGTGTGGCAGACATCTGGTCTCTGGGAATCACAGCTATAGAGATGGCTGAGGGCAAGCCGCCGTATGCTGACATACACCCCATGAGGGTGAGTTCTTACTAAAAAGGAGTAACTCTGTCACAGACATTCTAGTCTGAGTGAAAGGAAACCCAGTTTTATTGGATTTCTGTTCCTTTTTATCTGAGTTCTTCGTATTTTTTCTTCCTGTAGGCAATCTTTATGATCCCCACCAACCCGCCTCCAACCTTTCGGAACCTGGATCTGTGGTCAGAAAACTTCAGAGACTTTGTCAGCCAGTGTCTGGTAAAGAATCCAGAGAACCGGGCCACAGCCACTCAGTTATTGCAGGTAAACGTTTGCAGCAGCATTCATTCAGTGAGCGGTTTCTGTTTGGGATTAGATCCGTCTTCAAAATTCCTGCAGGTTCCAGCTCTTTCAGATGCTTCTTTCTCCACCAAAGGGAAGTGGTTTAAAATTCCCAAACTTTGTTGATTTTTTTTCCCCTCTGCAGCATCCATTCATCAAGGCAGCCAAACCCAACTCCATCCTGAAATCCATGCTCACTGATGCCATGGAGATTAAACTGAAGAGACAAGAGGAGGCTCTGCAGAGGGAACAGGAAGCAGAGGAGGACGACAACTCGGTAAGCAGCTGAAGGGTCATGAGGTCTTTGATCGCTGAAGATGAGGCTGAAAATCCTTCAGTTAACAGCTGATTATGATTGAAAGTGATCTGCTCTCTTCTAACATCGTTCAGCCAACGATTCCGGCTCTGCCCTACATCTTCTGGCAGCATTACTCCGTATATAAACTCCCTTTAAATCATTTCCTGTAGACGACAGAGCTCACTGAGGTTTTATTGTATTTCTTGAAGGGAACTGAACCCCTGGCCTCTCCTTGCGTGTTTCAGGATGAGGACGAGGTGGACCAGGGGACCATGGTACGGGCTGGAACAGGTGACTCGGGAACCATCCGGGCTGCCGGCTCTTTAGCAAGTTCTCTGAGTGGCACGTGTCGGACCATGATCGAACACGAGGACACGGGAACCATGCAGTCGCAGCTTGGAACCATGGTCATCAACTCTGACGATGAAGACGAGGAGGAATGTGGTACTATGAAACGTAAGCATGCCCAGACTATCACACTACCACTGCCGTGTTTCACCATTGATTCCACCTTTTTCTGAAATTCCGTGTTTTTTTTTTTTTTTTTTGCTGTGACTTAAGAGCAAACAGGCGCAGTTTCATTTCGGACCTTTTTCTGTAGACCTGGTTTTATTTGTCCTCTAACAAGATAACCCACATGGTGTTGTTCATCGTGTGGGTTCCATCTAAGAGCTCTGATGTTAGAGAACCATAAGAACTGTAAACAGCTGCAGCAGACACGACTGTTTCAGACGGAGGGACGAGCAGGATCTTTGCTCAGAGAGGAGGGGGATGCAGGGTCTGATCAGGTGGGGAGGCTATGCTCCAATTGAAAATGCTTTGAAGCTGCTGTTGGAGGTTGTGTGTAGGAAGACGTTGTCTTACTGGTTTTGCTGATCTTCTTGTGGAGTTTGTTGTTTTGCTGCAAAAAAAAAAAACAGGTGTCAGAAAAAAAGATGTGAGAATTTATTTATTTAGTGCTTTTTCAGTCTCTGGTTCAGAGGCTGAACATGACACGTTCCCGCCGTAACCACACCACAAGCCACTCCCCCTGCCAGGGACCACTGAGAAGAACCAGACTGCAACGAGGAACTAGTGTTCCAGGTGGTGAATTTATTCGGCTTTAGATTCAATTCAATTTTATTTCTATTGCCCAATGTTACAACTCAGTTGTCTCAATGGGATTAACACTGGTAATTGTACAAAAATAAAAAGTCAGTCATAAAATAGAAACAACAGCTGGTTGCTAAACTAAACTAACATCCCCTAACAGCCCCTCCTTCTCGGTGAGGGAAACCTCACAAAAATAAACAGATTTTGGGGTAAAAACTACAACTTCACGGATGTCCACATGAAGGAGGGATCCTCTCCCAGGACGGACAGGTGATGTTCTGGAACTATTAAAGAAGAATTAGTTTACCTAACTCAACAACTACATGTTTGGATAGTGAAGCAGATGAGCTTCATCCAGATGGAACTGGAGGACAGCTGGGGGTGAGACGAGTCAGAGGTGAGATTCACGACCAAAAGCACAGACGACCCACCAGGAACCTCTAGATCAGGGGTTCTCAACGTTTTTGTAGCCGAGGGCCAAATTAAGAGCTTGACATTAGACTGGGGGCCAATTTTGGTGGAAAAAAAAGGTATAAACAGTAAAATGTTTTTAATAACTTTAATGACAAGTGTCATTTGTGCAGTTAACAGAGCATAAGCAAGGTGTGATAGATTGTTTTTACTGAGAAATATGATCAATGCTGGTCAGCAACAGACCTGTGTGGTGTCTATGTGAGCTACTTTCAGCAGACATTCATTTACAAACTCCCCGTCACTGAAGGGCTCGCTACGCTGGTGTAAAGCCGGGCTACGTTCCCCCTGACAGAATGTGTTATTGAAATTCAACATGTTAGTGATAAGTTGCATGTAATATGGCACAAGTAAATAATAACAAAAAATCAGCAGTTTTAGCATGTTCATATTAACATCATGTATTATTAATCTAATCTAAGACCATTAAGATGGATCTTTGTTAACCTTATATACAAAGATGATTATTTTACTCAGAGTGCTGGTGAGCTGTGAGTTCACATTGAGTGACTGTGATTGTTTCTGAACCACAGTCTCATGTCAGACGTCTCCTCAGCAGGTTGACCTGATCTCAGTCCGTTTGCTTTATTTTTGTGCGTCCTGCTCCAGCTGCTGTTTCAGGACCTGATGACACGTATGCTTTCATTCAAACGCTGCTGTTCTGCCTGTTACCTCACTGGCGTGTTCTGGCTCCTGATCTCCATCTCAGGTGGAAACGATCAAATGTGTCATAAAACACGTCTCTGATCTGGACTTTCAGAAGAACGTGTTTCAGTGGTGGTTCCATTGATGGCATGTTTTCTTCAGCAGTAGTGCACACGTCAGTTTAAGGCGAGCTGTGAATGCAGCAGGACATGCTGTTAAACTGCATCAGTGCGTTATAGATGATGCAGCAGCTTTCCTCAGGTTTAAACGGAGACTTCGGCAGACCTGATGCAACATGTAGAAGCTCCAGTTCTCTGATGCTTCTCGCAGCTTCAGTGTGTGGTCGTGTTTGTGGACAGTTTCTGAAGCTGCTGGCAGAGCGGCCGATGATGAAGATGCTGGAGCTTAAGGGGTTACATGTGTCAGCTGTACACCTGAAAGGTTTAAGCTGGTTTTCAGCTCTGGTCCCGCTCTTCTTTCTCCATCTGCAGATCCACAAGTTTATTTACAAATAAGCAGAATTTTAGTAAACATTGATACATTTTTTAAATGTTCATTTCTTAGTCAACCACACTGATTGATTTGAACTAAACAAAAGCTGAATATTCATCTAAAAAGGATCAATTCTAACAACTGTCATCCGTTTTTAGTGAAAATTGATTTGATCTAAATAAAAGCTATGTTTTTTGTTTGTTTTTTTACATGCAGCACTCCTTGGATTTTTTTTTCAGTTAACTCCACATCTGGTCTAGAAAACCAGTCGGTAAAATCCATATTCCTTCAGGAAGTGTTTGGCTATTAATCTTTTAGTTAATCTATTTTTGTCTTTTAATGTTTTATCTTGCTTTTACCTCCCTCTATTTTGTTTGTATGTAATTTGTGTTTTACTGGCTGTAATTCTATTTGTTTTTACTTTTGTGAAGCACTTTGTGATTTTTATCTGGGAAAGGTGCTATAGAAACAAATATTTACTTACTTTACTTACTTAGAGCTTTACAACCAGAAGGTTCAGAGATGCTGAAGAGTTTTCTTTATAATCCCTTTAGTTCTAAACATGTTTAATAACACTAGGCAGAGACGGGCTACCTTCCTGCCACTAGATGGCACATTTCAACCATCAGCTGCACAGATCTACACTAAAGACTTGCTAGTGTCCTTTCTGGTGTAATCATGTTCTATAGCTCTTTAATGTGGCAGTAATTCTGAAAAATGCAGATGCAAGCAGGGAAGTTGTCTTGTGGATTGCACTTTTCTGGATTGTGTGAGTGCAGCTGCAGTGTGATGGTGAGAGGCGTGTAGGCTTTGGGAGGAGTTTTAATTTAGGTTGGTTTAAGTTCATTAAAGCTGGGAGTCTGTGGGTGTCTTTAATGTTTGCCTTTATATGGAAATGATGACTGCTAGGAAGAGACTGCAGGACTGAAGAAACACTCTTACTTGACTTTTATAGGACTGTGAGTTATCAGCTTCATCGTGTAATTATATCCTCTCTGGATCACTTTTCTTTGTCATGCTAATGTGTCAAAAACAGAAAATCAGGATGTGTTCAGCAGGATTATAAGAACAGTAAATAAAAGTGCAGTGGGAGCATCTCGCTGCCACACAGCTCCCTTGATGAAAACAAAGCTGCTGTGAAAGTTGATGGTGTAAAATCACAACTCCTACTCTGCATGAAACAGCTTTATGTTTAAGTCAGAGGAGCTTTACTGCGTTTAGCAGGTCTAGCAGCAGTAATGAGATGCATTTCTGACCAGCCTTAATCAAACTGAAGGTCATGCAAAGCTGCACTTATAACCTCCATACCTAACCTGAGCCTCCTCTCAGACCCTGGACAGTTTCAGCACCCACAAGCTCTGATGCTCACAGTTTTCTGGTGTCTTCTTAATCTGCATCACTCACTCTAAAGTACACACACACATGCACTCTTGCACGTGCACACAGATGCACAAACAAGCACAGTGTCCCCTCTCTGATGTCCTACTATTGAGTTAGTATGGATCTCCTCTGCCGACAGTTTAAACTGCATTAACACAGGAACATTCAGACTTCTTAATGTCATTAGAGCTCAGATATCCTGCAGTCTTACATTTGAGTGTGTGAGCGCTTCATCTGTTTGTCTTTTAATGACTGATCAAGAAAATCTGGTGTGTGTGTGTGTGTGTGTGTGTGTGTGTGTGTGTGTGTGTGGCACTAATGAGAGCGGTCTAAAGCTTGGTGGATCCTGCAGGATTTGGGTCAAGTATTAAATCAGACATTGATCCTCTCCAGTGACTCTGAAAAATAGAAAGCCTATTAATTTCCACAAATTTAGCATTAATCCAAGCCCACTGCAGTAGAACCTTCTCATTCTAACTGTTCACTGATGCTCCCTTTGAGCAAATGGTGAAAACAGAAGCCAGGTCTCCTGCTGGACCTCGTCACATCAAAGTGTTGTCAGGATCTGCTGCCTTGGATCATATCTGGACCAAAGATCATGAAGGAAAGTGGACTCGGGGTCCAGCTTCTGCATGGCATTTCTCACCACCATCCGAACCACAAAATCTTCTTATCCAGATCAGCTTTATGTGACTTTGTGCCAGACGATATAACCTGCAGGATACAGTTCCAGGTAAAGTAAAAAAAAAAAGGAATATAAATAGTATTTATATGCAAAAATCAATAAAACATGATCAAAACTAATATTGATCAAAACTATGCTTGAAGGAAATAAAGTCCAACTCCAATGAAAACTGTGTTTTTAACATGTTCTTGTAGCATTTTTCTGATGGTGGAGGACATAAAGAAAATTAAGCTTAAAATGATATTTCTGAGTATTTCTTTATTCAAATTGTAGTGAATCAGGAGCAGACAAAAATTACCGTCTGAAAAAGATCGTATTTGTGATGTAGAAAATACGCTGGGCGAGTCAGAAGCTCTATGCTCCGAACTCTGAACATTTCTAATGAACTACTGCCGCTCTGCAGAAACTATGTCTTAGAAAACAACACTGTTTTTTAGATTTTGGTTAAACACTGCATCATTTTAATTAAAAGACCACTGGGAGCGCTTTGATAATCTTTCAGAAGATAACCGGAGTGGGACTTTAAAGGTAAAGAGAATTGAAAAAACTATGACTAAGACTGCATACAAAAAAGCAGTGAAACTAGATCAAAGGAGAGTGGAGTCTTCTTCAGGAGTGAATGGGGGGGCACATGCATGAGCTCAGAGGGTTTGCATGATGGGAAAGCTGTGTGAAGATTTAATAACAGAGGAAAACTCTAAAGGGCTATAAACTGTTCATGCAGACAGAGCAGGGAGGAGGAATGAACACTGCTATCTGTGTGATGAATTCTGCTGCAGATTTTCATATAAGCAGACTTCCTGAAGAACGTACACATCCACACATCCAGTTGAAATAGTTTTCTTTTGCAGACAAATTGGTGACAGCAGGTTGGATAAGAGGGTCTCAGGGGAAGGGCCCTAGAAAACCTCTGGCTTCAGTTTTTTTACATAAAAATGATTTAAGTGATTTGACTTGACCCACAAATGTGAGCTTTTTGTGATGTTTCTGTACGATCTGTGCTCCATCTTCTCTCATCCAACAGCTGATTGCTGTCTTATTAACACATACAACCTAAATGCAGTAACTCCTCTGAACTATGTTGTGTTCTAGAAATGTTTTAACCAAGCTTCCAATGGGGTGAAATCAGACAGAACAGAACTCCATCAGTACTTAAATGGATGTGACCCAAGAGGACTTACTCCACCTCCAAGAAACAGAAACTTTTAACTCAAAGAGAACGGCTGGTGTCAACTTCCTGTTGTGATTTATCGGCTGCGATGATGCATTTTGTCCAAAGGTCCTGCAGACAGACGAGCACATCAGTGTCAGAACAGAGGGAACAGAAATAATGGGGTGTCAGCAGGACACAAACAGCAGTGGCAGAAATCTTTTTTTTCCTTAAGAGTCATTTACTTGCTGTCGCAGAAGCTGCTCTAAACATTTCAGTATGAGGATGCACCTTTTAAGTCCCGGCTCAGTCGCGTTTCACTGAGACATCAGTGTCTGCTGCTGAAAAAGACCCAACAGCCTTACTTTAATGTCCCGAGCTTCAGCAGGATTTAGAGAAAAGATGAAAGTGGCTTAAATGAGTCAGGAATTATTTATGGGAAATAAATGCATCAAACCAAAGTTCACAGCGTGCTCCTGCTGGCTGAAGCCCCGCGTCTCCTCATTTCCTTGAGCATCCTCCGTGTTCATAAGGACATCCCATTCCTCTGCTTCACACAGTCCAGCTCAGGGGGTGTCTGCTCCAATGCTGTAAAATAGAAACCGATCAAAGTCAAACCGCGATGTGTTACAGACGCCATCCACACGCTGCAGTTTGTCAAACTGCATTTTAGAGGGAATATTTGCCCTTCAAATTCATGCGTGATTCATGGGTCTGTCAACACCTAGCATGAAGGTGACTTTTGGGTGAAGCTTGTATAGCTGACATGATGATGAGACGATGAAACAAACCAAATCCTAACGTGAAAAAGTTCCACATCTGCATCATAAACCTCATTTCTAAGCCTGTTTGCCTTTAAGACCTAAACTCATCCTGATGTAGATGAAACTGATAGCGGTTATCAGAGAGTCACCCTCCCACACGCCAGACCAGCATAGCAACCAACCAAACACAGCAGGACACAGATCAGCACAGTTGGAACTATTCTTTGAGCGGTCAGATAATTGCCACACAACTCTCGATAGAGTACGGTCAGATTTTCACAGTCCGACCTGCAAATGTCTGATTGAAATATCTCCATATTGGGGAAAACTGCGATCCATTCAGGATTTTCTCCTCGTTTCAGCCTGACATTAAACAATTATCCATTACTTTTAAGAAGTGCTGGACCATTATCTTTGTGCAGCATCATTTGGGTCAGATTGAGGAGTCATTTTTCTCCTGGGAGTTTCATTTTCTATTTGACACAAATGAGCCTCTGGACCACACTGAGTTCAGTCTGTCGGTAATTCTGGATTTTACCAGGTTTGTTTTCGTCTGCATGGCTTTATCATCTTAGACCATAATCATGTTGATCTGCTTCATTTAAAATCTGAACTGAAAACACAAGATCATTTCTGCTGCATCTCTCAGGCTGATGTGGTGGGATGACAGCAGGAACGGGTTATAATCCCGACCAATCAAAAAATGGATGAACCACCTCAATGGTTACAGTTTTAAGTTTAATGCAGATTTATTTCGTTTAGATTTAGTCCAACACACTAACAGGAGGCTTGGAGGTAAACTGAGTTTGAACGGTGAACGCAGATGCTTGTTGTTTTTCCTCATAGTTCTAGACGCTGATGTCTCGACAGCTTTAGCACCTCTCACAGCGTTTGTTATTAAAGCCATGAATACAGAGCTGAGTTTTACGGAAGTCTGGCTGAATTGCTGTGTTTATAAAGCTGCTTTAAGTTCAGTAAAATCCACTTCTATTTCGATCCTCTGGTCAACCATCATCAGTCTTCTCTAGAGGTTTCATCAGATAGATTTGTTAAATGTTTGTGGTTTGGCTTCCAGATCTTTCTGCAAACGTCAGAACTGACGCATACATTTTTGATCAGATTATTACTTTTAAACATTTTATTATGTTGGAACACGTCCCTAAGACCAGTCCAATGGTTTGTGTTTGGTAAATGAAGTTCTTTCTACAATATTCATGTCTGATTTTGAATTTCTGTTGTCACATCTGAAACAGCCTTTAAATGAATGTGTGAAAAAAGCTCTGTGTGAATTTAGACATTCTTTGCAGTGAACACATAAAAACAATAAAAAATATACAGATGTAGGTGATTTTATGTTTGAGTCCGCCGTGCAGTCATCCAACTTTAATGCTGGGCCTTCTTGCAGCCGCATGGTTTATCAACAGGTGAAATGCTGCAGGCTGCTTTCCCACCTGCTGATAATCAGTTTATTTGGGCTGCAGATGTTTACATATAAATCAAATGTTGAAACTATTTTCTATATGGTATTAAAAAGATATATATATTTTTTTAGTTTTGTGAAAGAAGTCATAAAGACTCTTCTTTCTGTTTCTCTGTGAACTGTCTCTGTAAAGAGTATCTTCTTTTCCTTTGGTCTTTTCCTTCAGGAGTCGCCACAGCCAACCAGCTTCCTCCATCTACCTCTGTCTCCTGCATCCTCTAACTCCAGCTTCCTTCATGTCTTCACTGCATCCATAAACCTCCTCTTTGGTTTTCCTCTAGACCTCTTTCCTGCAGCTCTAGACTCAGCATCCTTCTACCAACATATTCACCGTCTCTCCTCTGGACATGACTGAACCATTTCAGTCTGACCTCTGACTTTATCTCCAGAACCTCTAACATGTGCTGTTCCTCTGATGGACTCATTCCTGATCCATCCTGGTCATTCCCAAAGAGAACCTCAGCATCTTCATCTCTGCTTCCTCCAGTTCTGCTTCCTGTCTTTTCCTCAGTTCCTCTGTCTCTAGACTGAACAACACGGCTGCTCTCACCACAGTTTAGTTCATCTTTCCTTTCATTTGAGCTGAAACTTCTACCAGATCTACAAAGACACAGTGCAGTTCTCTCTGACCTTCTCTGACCTTCTCCGTCAACATCCTCAAAGCAAAGATTACATCTGTAGAGTTCTTTCTTGGTATGAAACCAAACTGCTGTAGTTGAAGTCTAGCTTCAACTACTCTTTCCATCCCTTCATTGTTTGGCTCATCAGCTTTAGTCCTCTGTAGTTTCTATAACTCTGCACATCTTCATTATTCTTAAAAATGGAACCATCACACTTCTCCGTTCCTCAGGAATCTTCTCACCATAAGATCCTGTAGAACAATCCAGTCAGAAACTCTACTGTTATCCCTCAGAGACACTTCAGATCTATGGTTCTGTATAAGGCAACATACAACTCTACAACCGATGTAAGTTGTAACTCTGAGCAGGCATGTCCTAAACATCCATCATGCCCTGAAGCTCCATGCCTCATCTTTCATATCACTGGAATTTGCCTAATTTCTTCCCTTGGATTTTGTATGACGTTCTGGTTCAGACACCCCCCATATCAGCTTAATCATCTGTTTTCCACTCCAATCAGAACAAAAAGAACTTCAATGCTGCATTGTGTCAGTGTAATGAAGAAGCTGCAGATGAAGTTTTTTTTTTTACATTATTTTGAATCTCTTATGTTTATTAGTGTCAAATGTTGAAGACAAATCTTGTTTTTGTTCCAGTAATGTTCCCATGAGCACACAATAATCTCCTATTTTCATTTAGTCATTGTTTTTATATTTAAAAGGGAGAGATGAGACGATGCAGCCAGCCAAGCCCTCCTTCCTGGAATACTTTGAGCAGAAGGAGAAGGAGGCAAACATCCAGAACGATGGAGGACGCAAAGGAGAAAACCACGCAGACAACCGCAAAATGCCTCTAGATGGAGATCTGGAAGTGGTAAGTTTGATTTCTTCAAGTAAGTTTAGTGAATATGTTGATTTAAAAGAGTGGAAATTGTCACATTTTATTGGACTTCAATAAATGGTTAATGGTGTTTACTTATTTAGCGCTTTTCTACCTTCATTGAAGGCCCAAAGCGCTTTAGTCACAGACCCATTCACCCATTCTCACACACATTCACACACTGATGGAGGCTCCGCTGCTGAACACTGGCGCCCACCTTCCATCAGAGGCAATGTGGGGTTCAGTGTCTTGCCCAAGGACACTTCAACACATGGGCGGGCAAGGTGGGAATCGAACCTGCAATCCTTCGATTACAGGCCGACTGCACCTCAGCCGCCCCGTAAACATACTATCTATGCCTTTTATTTAGCAACCATAATTGGGTTTATCACCCAGCAAATTAACAAGCAGAATCCATTGACTGTTTAAGAGAAGTGCACTGAGTGGCCCCTCCCTCCTGGCATTCCAAACAGGAAGTACCTTCTTGTTCCAAAGCCAAAATCTCATAGACCCCCCCCACCCCCACCCCCCAATAAGTGGTCATATGAGGAAGGAGGGTAGGTCGGGGACAGCTGCAAACTGACCCCCGATGGTGAAACAACTGTGTGTCCCCCACTGCACGAAAGCCGACTCCCCCAGACCCCCGCCATGGTAGGCGTTGCCTGGAGCAAATGCGGGCCCCAAGAGGGTTGCCCCATCCCGTCCCAGGCCCAGAGAAGGAGCGATTCCAGCCCCGAGGTGCAGACGGGCAGCCCATCCGGCCAGGCGGACCCCCCAGGGCCAGGCCTCATTTCTTTTAAAAACACATTTAGGATGTTCTGTGTTTCAGCCTCTAAAAGAACTACCGGTATTTGGTCCAGGTTCTTACTGTCAAAATCTCACTACACTGTCGATACACTGATTTATTTATAGCATTACATTTTTAAATGGTCACGATTATTACACCATCAGTATAATATTTTTCAATAGGCTTTATAATAATTCTGATCTATTTTAATTTAACAACAGCATCTGCAAGTTCCTTTCAAAATAAAATTCAGTCAATAAAGATCCTCCTAAAGCAGTAAATTTAATTGCACCTATTATTCTACAATTCTCTCACTGAAGAATATTGCTTCTGAACAGAAACTACAGGTACTGCTGTGCAGCAGAAGATAAAAACATGTGCTTTAAACTTAATCCAGTAATAAACAGTTCTGACAATAGATCATTTTACTCAGTCATCTGACATATGCATTTCATGTCAGGAGTGGTTAAAAACACATTTAATTTACTATCCTAAGATCATCTCATAAAGAAAAATAAATGTAAAATACGGTAACAAAATGTAACTAAGAAACCCATTATTGATCCACAATAAGAAACAAAGGCTGCTGTGAAGCTCCAAGCAAAAGCTTCTGGTGAAACATGTGAACAAAAGAACAGTTTTACAATCAGAACAAGTCAAACTTTATCCACCTGCAGAGCACACCTGTCTTTAGATAGAAGGATGGGCTTGTTTGAGCATTTATGTGAACATATAAACCCCAGTGAGGGAAAAGAATGCTCCTGTTGGGCTTTGGGATCAGAAGAGAGAGAGAGGGATTATACCAGATTTTTTTTATAGTCGATGAGTCGACTAATCATTGACACCCTACATAACGGGGAAGTTTTAAGTTTATAACAGAGGATTCCCGAAGGACTAAAGTTAATCCTTTCAAAGGGGGGGCTGTAGCTCCAGTGTTTTGACTACCGTAATTACCGTAACTCTTCAACCATTTGTGTAATTAACGTAGTTCCAGTGGATTCTGAAGCTGATAAGAGCTGGTTTGCGCTGTTATGCAAAACTTTACATTAGTAATATGTTTCATTTTGGTGCAAAGCTGTCATGAAAAGCCGCTTTTCTCCTTGTCAGAATCAGCTGATTTACACTGATTGAGGTAAATGGTGAAAGAGTGTGTGCTATCGCTTGAGCAGAGATGACACAGGCGACATCTCCGGTGTTAAAATGCCAAAAGTTGTCAAGCTAAATTGTTGGTTTCGATCTTCATGGTTGTTTTCTGTCTGCTCTGGTTATCTCCGCATACATGTGATGGATCTATAAAAATGGAAAAGCTGGAGTTGTTTTGGTCCCATTGCCCCACAGCAGTCGACTGCTGGAGGAATTAAATATTAAACACGTGACCTTTTTAAGCATGAGATGGTTATGCCGAGCAGATCAAACAGCTTTCATTTTTCAGGAACATGAGGTGCATAGTTTCTGTTCAAACAGCTGATCTCTGTTTATTGTTATTATCATTATTCACTTTAAGCTGAAAGAACTGAGAATTTGAAATGTGGTTCTGCTTCATGGAGCATGTCGTTGTCTGGCAGTGTGTGTGAGTGGGACATGGCTTCATCATTGTGTTTGAGGCTTCATGGTATGTGGCGCTCATCCTCCTTTACCTGACACACTGAAACACAAAGCTCTGCAGCAGGTCTGTCATTATTTCTGCTGTCGTCACATGTTCTCAACCTTTGGTCAGGATTTGGTTCTGGAAGCTGGTTTGATCAAATTCTGAACATAAACTATTTTTAATCGAGATGAGGGGGGCTCAGTGAGGCGCAGCTCCTTCCTGTCAGGATGTGATCAAAAATTACTGTGATCCTGATACCAATGAAGTTCACGTCTTCTTCAAAAGCATTTCTAATTTTACTTCTACATTTTATTTTTATACTGAAAGAAAATGAGTGAAATGAGGGGGGGGGCACAGTAATGCAGTCGCCTCACATTCAAGGTTCCTCCTGGTTTGGATCCAGAGTGGGACTTCCTCATGTAAAGTTTCTCCTGGAGCTCCTAAAGCTGCATTCACACCGAATGTGATTCGCTCAGCGGAGGCGGCCAGTTTCAATGTCAAGTCAATGATTCAGATGCGATCTAAGGTCCTGCGGCGTGATTTGGACGACCCGGCCACAGTTAAAAATGTCAACTTTGCTGAGGTCGTCACATCAACCAATCAGGAACTCAACTGTTGGCACATGATGTTTTCAATGACAGCGGGTAGTATTCACATCCGATATGGTGGCTCGGTTCTCCTGAACCTCCATTCATTTTCTTAGCCCGCTGTATCCCTTTCGGACCAGCGGGTTTCCTGAACCCGTCCCGGCCACTGTTGAGCGAAGACGGGTACACCCTAGACCAGGGATGGGTAAATCCAGGCCTCAAAGGCCGCATGCCTGCATGTTTTCCAGCATGCCATGCTCTTGCATGTTCACACACCTGAACCAGGTAATCAATTGAGTAGAGCTTAGATATCTGGGAATCATGCAGACACGGTGGCGCTTGAGTTGCCTTTCCCTGCCCTAGACAGTTTGTCACAGAGCCCACGGAGCTGGAGCGGTCATGCTCGCTATGCCGGCTCTAGGGGGCGAGCTGGGAGCCTGACTGCGATCCACTGTAGCTTTGGGGAGGCAGCCTGCTCGGTCCTCTTGAACTTTATATTTGTCTTATTTTCATTGAGACAATTTTAAAAATGTTTTATTTTATTCTTGCTGTTTTTGCCTTCTCTGGTTAATGCAGGACAGCAAGCCTTCAAACTGTGTCAGAGAGAAACGGAAACACAACGGAAGTGGCCGTCATTGAGACGCAGCGGGAATGAAGCTCACGTAACCGGGAAATCTCTGAATGGTTTCATGTACCCAAACATGATCAGCGATGTTTTTGTAGAGCTCTTCAAAAATACATAAACGTGATCTCTCAACATCATCCGCATCTTCCATGCAAATGAAATAAACACAGACCCCGCTTCATGTAGCAGTCAGGCTAAAAACATTAGCTGGTAGCTCCTCCCACACGTGACCGGGGCGTCACGCTTATGAACAATTATGAGGGGCGGCTGTTGCGAATTTATCTTGCGAATCGCGTTTGGTGTGAACGCAGCTTGAGGGGACCGTGATTGTTTGTGTGAATCCTGCGGGGGCTTGTCCGGGATTCATCCTGAGGGAAATCTCGTCTTTGCCTTTGGTAAAAAAAAAAGGTGTTCCACCCACATGTCCTTACATAGAGGATGAGGATGAAGCGGCTGGAATTTCTGCACGTTGTCTCATCTGCTTTGATGGAGATGATCCTTCTTTCAAGAACTTTTCTCAGTCCTGTCGGTACAGCAGGTTTTAAATTAGGTGGAGAGATCACCCCCACCCCCTACCCCCCCTCGCCGCCAACATTTTCCATTTAAAAGCTGGTCTGAAAATCCGTTTCCCACTGAAGCTTCCAGCTTCACCTCAGTTCCTGCTCAGACTAACGAAGCAGCAGAACGTTTCTGAGGAACAGTTTTAACCTAGCAAAGTATTTTATAGACGCCTAAAGTTGACAACGTCAGTAAGTAAAAACATTTAGAATTTCACAGGAATATGATTTATTTCAGGCATTTAGGCAACCATATATTTTCACTCCCATTTTTTACTAAATTTACTGTAATTTTATCTTTTCACTTTTTAACCCCCTCCATAAAACAAACAACCAAAAACTGTCCTCATTAGCATTTGCTGGACCAGAGAAGCACTTTCTCCTTTACCTGAAGGACTTCTGTGTAAACATTTGTCCTCTGTGGGTTACAGCCATTTTTGACATTTGGAGCTGATAACGTAACAGCAACAGGAAGTTTAGAACAGAAAGCAGATGAGTTTGGTTTTTTATGTCCCTGTGCAGAAACAACCCGTAGGATTAAATGCAGGAGAAAGTTTTGTCAGAGGATGCACTGGATTTGTATGTGACTTAAAGCCTTCTTTAGGTGGGATTAATTCTTCCAAATGTGTAAATGGAGGATCAAACTCTTCTTCCGTTGCGGTAACCTCGTTGAATCAGTTGTCTGTTTTGTTTCCAGGCGGTTCATATTGGTCGCCGTCAGAGCCAGTGGTTTCTCCCTGATGTGAAGGCTTGCCGTGATGGCAGAGTATTTATAACGCCTCTGCTCTGCCTTATTTACCGCGTAATCCTGGTTTGAGCTTAAGCTCACACAGAACATCAGGGAGCATGTGGTGGGAAAGCAGCGGCGTACATTTTTCATGAGAGGCAGACGTGGAGCAGCGGCGTCCTCACCTCCGTTCACTTTTCTCCTCCTCTAGTATCTATTTTTACTCTCCCCTAAGTGATTTTCTTGTTTCCCAGCTCTCATCCTCCATGCTCCCTCATTTATTTATTTTGTCCTGCCCTGCCGCTCCGATTCTTCCTCTAGAAAAGCTCCAGTCAGTGAATGAAGGTTCAGTCATCTTCACCATTCCTGTCCAAACATTCAGACGTTCAGATGTTTGGCTTCAGTCAAAATAGACTTTACTGTTCACACCTCTGAAGAAAACCTGTACAGAACCCAATGACCGTCTGGAGCTTTGGAGGAAAACTGTCCCGAGTTCTACAGTCTTTGTCAGCAAGTTCTCTTTGGTTTTACTGTCTGGTTCCATAGTCTTCTGGTTCTACTGTGGTCTAGTTCTACAGTTATGTGGTTCTACTGCCATCTGGTTCTACAGCCCTCTGGTTCTACAGCCCTCTGGTTCTACAGCCCTCTGGTTCTACAGCCCTCTGGTTCTACAGCCCTCTGGTTCTACAGCACTCTGGTTCTACTGTCCTCTGGTTCTACTATCGTCTGGTTCTATTGTCGTCTGGTTTTACTGTTTTCTGGATTTATTGTCGTCTGGTGGGTTTTTTTGTTCCTCTGTCTTAGAGTTCTTTCAGACAACCTCTACAGGAACTTTCTTTAAACATGTCTTCACCTCTTGAATTGTCGTTGGAGGCTTTGACCTCGCTGTGGTCCAGCGGTAGGACACTTCTGCTCCTGGTCGGTGTAGTGGACTCAGACGCCACCGTTATTTTAGCTGTATTGATTGTGGGTAATAAATAGCCTGCTGGTAAAAGCTGGGAGGGGCGGGCCCTTGGGGAAAAGCTGAGCCGGCTCGCGGTCCTTATCAAAGACAAAGATGCTGAATACATATCACTAAATGCAGCCGCTAAAAGGCACTAATGTAGAAACTTATCAGCCCCTGGGTTCCTGTTGTCACAAGTGAGATATTTTTAAAGTGAGCTTCGTCTTGGACATGGGAGGAGCCTGAGCTCCATGCTGACACCTTTTCACCTGCGTCTCAGTGATGATGAAGAGGCTGGAGAAAGCCGTCCTCTCCGAGTGTCACACCGTTGATGTCTCTGCGCTCACTGTATGGATCATTTTTAGTAACATCATTCATCTTAATGACATCACTTTTCAAAGAGGATTTGGCTTCATTAAGGAGTCTGAGCATTACTCGCATCGTAGAGTTGGACCACCACAACATGTAGTCAGTCGTCATGGCAACAGGCTGGACATGAATTTACTGACTAACTCTGAAAGCCTGATGTCTAAAGAAGCTTTTCTTCATGGACGAGAGGAGGATGTTTGAACTTTGACCTCTTTAATCTGATTTAGTCTTTTGAACAGAAACATGAATGTGGGGCTTCGCCTTAATTGTTCAGACGCTCCTGCACAGCATGACATGACATTTCTGCCTAAATGTGTAAGATTTCTGCCATGCGGCTGTGTTTGCTGCATGTTTGCGCTGCTCTGCAGAAACACCTGGTTTGTGCTGTGTTTGTGCAGGTGATGACGTGGTCGGTGGAGGAGCTGCGGGTGAGGCTGTCCGCTCTGGACCCTCAGATGGAGCAGGAAATTGAAGAGATCCATCAGCGGTACCAGGCAAAGCGACAGCCCATCCTGGACGCCATCGAGGCCAAAAAGCGTCTGCAGTGAGCAGCTTGTGGACACTAATTCTGGAGCCCTCCCACTCTGGACCTTTAAGAGGGTACTTCTGGAATCTGCTGAGACCCGAGTCTCACTTTGGACACGACCTGCTGATTGAGTCTGGCTGCTGGAAGAGCCTCAAAGGTTTGATTCCATGAGCACATCGAGGAGATCACTGCTGTCGGTGCTCTTCTGCATTCCTAGCAATGACCACTGCTGTGCTGGTGGATGGATCACCAGCTGATCTGCCTTTTTACTTCATCTATACTATCAGTGAACACTGGATCGGTTTTAAGACTCTTTTCTTTGGCTTCTGTTTGGAACCATGCTCTGAAGGTTCATGGTTTTTCCCGCCGAATGAGCAGCTGAAGTTCGAGCCAGTTTCTGTCAAAAAGGGTTTCTGATCTTCGAGAGGATTTTCTAGTTTACATTGTCAGTCATGAAACATTTGCTTTTTCTTTTTGTGGAGGAAGTTCAGCTTGATCTTCTCTCTGATGTTTAAGGATGGAAGTCTTTCAACTCACCGATTAGTTTCCTGAACGCAGCTCCCAGATTCCCACTGGTGGACTTGAGTGTCTAATTTAACCTTTTGATCACTGAATGTACCAAAATGAGTTTGCTGTTAGGGAATATGCCTTGGTTTAGGAAACCAGGCCTTCAGAGTTCTCCTTTGTTAGTTTTTTTTTCCTTTTTAAAGAACGTTCTTGAATGGTGCCAGCATGCTGCTCTCTGGGCCTAAGCGCCACCAGCCTAATTCCCAGCATTCCTCCAAATAAGCCAAAATGTCAGTTCAGAGCTGCACGGCGCCGCTGAGACCACCTTCTCAGGACACCAAACCTCCTCAGGGCTGTAAAATAAAGGCCGTCGTCTCTGGATAAAGATGAGCTACAGGGTTCCTGCTGACGAACACTCCTATGTGATCAGGTTCTGCTGAAGATCTGAGCCCTTATTAATAAAGAGCGGGGGGGGGCAGTGAACCTTTCAGCTGGAATCACAGCTGTAAACCATCTGTAGTTCCATCTTCACATTTAACTTATACACACGGGGGTCCAGATCGCCTGTCTTTCTGTCTTCAATAAAAAGGAACAGGACCTGTGAGGTTCAGAGTCTGTTTGTATCACGCCGGGTTCTTTTTCCAAAAATCTGATTTTTTTTATTTTTGGACCTTCTGATCAGAGCGGAGATGCTGGAACCTTCAGGAAGAACAGAAGCAGCATCTGAAACATGCTGGATCAATGTCTGCAAACACATGATCGGAGCAGCAGCCGCGCTTCTTTGTTCAGAAGAGGACATTTCTGCTCAGACCGACAAGCACACCTGATCCAGGGGATCAGCTGATCCAAGTGACCTGGAGGGGGCAGGATGGAAAGGGGTTTTCTAATTTAGGCAAATGCAGATAGATGTGAGAAACCTGAGGAGACCAGGGATGATCTGAGAGGTTCAGGAAGATCATTTGATCTTTGCTCGCGACTCTGGTCAACACTGCTCTCCATGTCAGATTCTGGTTCGTCCTCCATCTTCATACGTGTTTGGAACAGGATGCAGTGACAGAAGACACCCCCCCACACACTCAGTAATCCGTGGGACATGGAACGCCTCCGGTTCTCCACGGTGTCGTCCGCGACTTCAGAAGAACTCAGGAATTTTTAATCAACAAATCTGATCTTCCTGGTTGTGTGCACGTGTGTGCACGTGCGTGCATCTGTAAGTATGTGTGTGCGTGCAGATACGTGCACTTGTGTCCACCCGTCTGTGCGTCCCTGCATATGTGTGCACGTGTTGTCACAGAGCATAAGTGAGCGTCTCGCGCCGTTCGTAAGATGATCTTCTGAGGCATCGATGGGAAGATCTGCAGAGTCTGATCCAGTTTCATCTGAGTCATAATTCAACAACAATAATTCAGCAACAAGGAGCGTGCACGGAGCATGTCAACAGCACTAGCGCCCTCAGAGCCTCCCATGGGTAAACAACCACAGTTTAGAGTCCCAGAGTATTTCTGCCGTGAACTCGGTCATATTCCAGCGGCAACATGAAGTTTCAATCATGATGTCAGAGAATTCAAAAGCACACTTGTCTTTGTGAATCCTTCACAAAGACAACGCTGTGGCCTCAGAGCTGCTGAGGAGGATTCAGAAACCAAGGCCGCCAAAGAGATGAATCACCTCACTGACGCAGGAAGTCTGACAGAGCCCCTCCTTCAAACCGGCAGCAGCAGCGGCTCAACCAGGGCTGCTTTGTAACTCAGCAGTGAAGAAAATCACGCTGCGAACAACACAGACGACCGTTTCAACCAAACACTACAGATCAAGACAGCGTTCAGCTTCAGGCGTCTCTGCCAGTTTCAGAGCAGTTTCTTCTTCTTTAGAGAATCGTCCACTGCAGACGCAGAAAGACGTTCATTATGGGGAGGAATGTCTCAGGGAATGACTTCCCAATGAAGACGAGCTTTGCCAGATTTGAAAGGTTTTCCGGTAAAAGCAGCAGGTCCACGTCTCCAGACTCATCCTGCAAATGAACTCTGTGGCAGAACGCCACTCGTTTGTCCTTCAGGGCCCACAGATGCTGCAGAATAATCCTCCTTTCATTGACTTAGCTCATATTGATTTCACGTCAAGCGTTCAGAGCTGCTGTTGTCGCTTAAGAGAAACTGATTCCATAAAAAAATGAAGATGAAACCTTGTTGGGAAGATTCGATCCGTTTAACATCCAAAGCATGATTCTGCATCAGTTTCTGCATCCGTGAGTCTGAAGTCTGCAAACTTACAAAAGCCTTCTGCTGTGTGGGACTGTCATGAATCCTGAAAAACAGCATGGAGTTTT
This sequence comes from Oryzias woworae, assembly GCA_016861445.1. Classification (NCBI taxonomy): domain Eukaryota; kingdom Metazoa; phylum Chordata; class Actinopteri; order Beloniformes; family Adrianichthyidae; genus Oryzias; species Oryzias woworae. The sequence goes on from BOLG01001550.1 coordinate 166,909, forward strand.
CTGAGAGGGGAAATCATCAGAAAGGTTTAATGTCAGAAGAACGCTTCCGTCTGATTCAACACGTCCAGATGAACCAAACTAATCAAGGTTTTCCATGAAGAACAGTTGATCCTTCACTCTCACTCTCAAGATCATCGTTTTTCAGTTGTGGAATGTTTCTGCAGAAAAATAGAAAAACGAACCAGCGCAAGGCATTTGTTTCTCTTTATTTGTGTTCATGCGCTCAGCTTTAGCTCCGTGGGACAGTTTGTTGGAACCATTGACTGTATAAGAGAACTGGACTGAGTAGCCCCGGCCCCCTGGCATTCCAAACAGGAAGTGCTTCAAGAAGCCCATAGATTTCTATGGAGAAATAAACAGCTGTTACCCAGTCATTCTTTGGTCAGAATAACCATTCTTTCTCTGATATCTTTTTTTTAAATCCCTTCTTTTTTCCAGGATATTTTAAAATGTATTTCTTATTTAAGTTATCAAGTGACCAATCAGATGTCTCAGTAAAAGTAGGAGGAGCCTGCTGGCCCCCACAATCAACAGTGAATACATTTGATTGACAGAGTTTGCTTTGCCTGCTTTCAAGTGGTCGGGGTGTGGCCTTCCAACAAGCTCACTCCTGATTGGTGAGAGTGGTTGTCATAGAAACGATGACTCAGACCAGTTCTCAGAAACAGTCAACAGACAGAACCGAAGTTCTGGTTCTCTTCAATCCATCACATGGATAATGACATCACACAGGTGTGGTTCTCTAACGTTTATGGTGGAACCAAAACACACATAAGTAATATTCCATCAAATGTGACTGAAAGTCTGCTGATACAAACAGGCATCGACGGCGTTCATCCCAATTATCTTAGAAAGCACGGAGGGACACAAAGCGGTGACGTAAACGTTCCTTCACAGCAGATTCCTCTCCTTCTTCATCACCCATGAGTACGACGGATGCTCCACGTAACTGTAGTTTATCACTCCTCCTTCGTCCTCCAAATCAATGTCATCTTCATCGTCGTCTTCAATGCCATCTTCGTCCAGACAGCGACTGTCCAGTTCTTCATTGTCTTCCTCGTCTGGCTCGTTCTCACAGCTCATCCTCATCTTCTTCGTGTTGTTGTTCCTCACCGACGCCTCCAGAGCTTTCTGCCGGCGGTAGAAGTGTGAGAACTTGTTGAAGATGATGGTGATGGGCAGCGCCACCACCAGGGTGCCGCCCAGAATGCAGCCGCTGGCCGCCAGCTTCCCGGCTACGGTGACCGGCACCACGTCTCCATAACCCACGGTGGTCATGCTCACCGTGCCCCACCACCAGCACGCCGGGATGGTGTCCAGACCCACGTCCTGAGGAAGAGCAGAGACGCCTCACAGTGAAGGCCCAACACCCGGGTCACCCCTGACCCCGACCCTTCCTGTGGGAACTTCCTCCAACAATTTATTCAGGAGTTTCAGATCTTTGTGAAGGGAGTTTCAATGTGTGTCTGTCATGAAGCCGGCTGACCACAAAGGCGTGAATTTATGGTTTGTACCAGAGATTTAAGCCCAGTGAGACGACGGCCAATAAGGAAAAATACAACATTTCAAATCAATTCTTTTCTTTTGCTCCTCCTCATAAATTCAGAGGAAATGACATCATATCTGCTGAGAGTCCTCACTTCACGACCAAACAGAACTGTCATTTATTTGCGTTTGACATTACCACAATCATTTAAGTGTAATAAAAGCATCAAATCCAGACATTATTCCTTACCTCCTCACATTCAGCTGTGTAGGCGATTCCAGAAAAGACGGACACGCCCACGGCCAGGTAGAGCAGCAGGATGCCGACCTCACGGTAGCTGTGCTGCAGGTGCAATGAGCAAAGCTGTTAGTGAGACGCAGAAGCACGCCAAAACTCACATCTGACATTTGGAAACAAAAAAATGTCTAAAAGTTCAATCGAAACATCTGGAAGATAAGTTGATCAGACCACGCCCATCCAGAAACTGTTAGCCACACCCACATCACTGGACCAAAAACAGCCAAGCTGCCATAGGAGGACAGGAACAGGACCAGCTGAAACCTGCGTGTCCGTATGCTCCTCGTCTTTTGATATCAGTTTAAAGCTTTATTGGACCCATGTTTTGGTCAGAACTTAGAAACCGGCTCTGATCATCTTTTGAGATATTTTAAAAGTGACGCGAGTGGGGAGCTTGGCATATTGTCTGTGTCACAAATAGGATTTGACCCCATTCTGATTCACAACACTTTGAACAAAGGAAAACTCAGAAATGCAATAAATAAATAAATTTTCTGTAGACATGTCCTCCGTCATCAGAAAAATCCCACAAGATGTTAAAAACACTAAAAATACCATTTTGGTTGGAGTGGATCTTCAACAAAAATCCATTTGTTTACATTCTATAAGTGTTACTATCTTCATAGTTCTAACTTTTAATGATTGTTTTTGTTGTTTACTGTTTACTGTTTACTCTACGGTGCCTTGTTTGACTTCAGTCATGTTAAGGCGTCAGAAACGACGGCTTTCGTTCTCCAGCCTGGGAAAAGGTTTTCACTCGGTTTTCTGCTGTTTAAAATCCCGAGAAAAATTGTGATGTTCTGATCCAATTTTGTGATTGGATCAGAACATCACAACTTTTTAGTTTGAATTTAGGGATTTTCTGACCCGATCCGATCATCACTGAATTCAAAGTGTTGCAAATGTTGAAAAAGTCGTGGAGTTCCTGACTCGGCCGTTTTCAGCTTCTGTTCCAGGTTCAAGACCGTCTGAGTGAAGCTGAGTCATGACAAAGGATGTCATGTTGATTTATGCTGCAGCAGCTTTATGCATAGTCAATTTGATGCCTTGCCCAATGGCACGGTGAGTTTGAGCCAGGGATTCAAACCAACCATGAAGCATAGAGAGGTTCTGGTGTGAGAGAATCTGAACCGGAGCTGCAGTGGAACTGTTGGGTTTAAGGCCACGGTTCAAGACCATGTGATGCTTGAGTGAACCCTGGTGTCCGGCGCAGCCTGACATTCTGCTGCTCACGGGGATCAGAACCAGATTCTGCGGCTCAGCCTGAAGCTGCAGCATCTGTTCCCCCAGCGCTTGGATGATCTGCAGCGGTGGACCGCTCCTCAGCATTCTGCGTCCAGACTCACCCGAAGCGTGGCCCCCAGAGAGCGCAGACCAGTGGAGTGTCGAGCCAACTTCAGAACCCTGAAGATCCTCATCAACCTGAAGACCTGAGAGAGGAGACATGAGTTCACCACCGGGCCTGCAGTGACTGCATGACCTTTGCGCTTCACTTCAGCAGAGCTGGTTCTTCTCTCAGATCTTTCACTTCATGTGAAACAGGAACATTTTAGGTAATTAGGTAAAATTTAAAGTCTTGTTGACAGAAAGATGTGATTTTGTAAAATGATGCTCCGAACGTTTGTCTTTAGATGGATTTTTCTTGAATTTAATTTCTTCATTTCCTGTAAAACTCCGTTCAGGTTGTTGACTTCCTGTTTTATTTTGTAGCTACCCTGTCTCTGCATTACTTCCTGTCACTTCAGTTTCCCATAATTCCAGCTGCTTCTATGGATCATACTGACCTTACTTTGGTTTATTCTGGTTAATCCAGGAGGGTTTTCATTTACAAAGTCAACCTGTTTGCCGTTCGATGCTGTAAAGTGTTGACTGCTTGTTGGTTGCAGACGGATTGTGTCAGATGACCTGGATGAGTCGGCCCACATTCCCCAGCTCCGACTCGGATCCCAGAGTCACGTCGAAGATCAGGGTGATGTAGATGGGAAACACAGATACCATGTCGATCATGTTCAGAGGATGGCGGAAAAACTTCCTCCTGTTTGGCGCCAGCAGCAGCCGCGTCACAACCTCCAAGAGACACAGACGCCGTTATCGCAAGCAGCCATCTTTACTGTCAGTGGCGTCAGCCACAGCCGTCCTCACCTCAAAGGTGAACCAGCAGATGCAGAAGACCTCCAGCGCCTGCATGGTCGGGTCTTCCATCAACTTCCCCTCTGAGTCAAAGGTCTGAAATAAAACCGAAGCACGGATGAAACCGCCGCCGTTCTGCTGATGCAGCAGAACGTTCTCAGCTGTTCTGTCTCAGGGTCTTCAGTAACTTCTCGCATCAACGACTGACGGTCCTCCTGACCTTCATCCCTGAGCTCTGAAAGCACAGGTGCAGGCGGTTCTGCAGCTCAGAGGCAGAAGGAAGACACTAACGAATGACGAAGCTACCCAGTGTGAGCGCCCCCTGTTGGGAGCTGACGGCACCTTTACCCCAAATGTAAAAACTTTCTGTTAGGGTTCAGTGCAAAGTCCTTTAGACTGAAAAACAAAAGATTGCTGCGCGCTCCACGGAAACTCCTGATCCTCTTAAATTCATGACGAAGCAGGAAATGAAGGAATAGAGTCAAACAGCCCCCAACCAGAACTGACACCCCCTTTACAGCTGGCTGTGAGCGCGGCGTCCAAGGCAACAACCCATCCCTTATTAAATGAAGGTCCAGATTCATTCTTTAAACAAATAGAATCAAAGCTGCCTGTGTGTGGACCAGGTCAGAACTGAGGATCCCTGGTTTGATTCCTCTGACTGTTTGTTCTTATCTGCTGCTCGGTTCTCTGATATATTTTCTATCAGAAATCCAGAGGTTACTACTAAATGGAGGAAACCAAACGGTCCGCAGAGCTGAGCTGCAATTGCTCGATGCAACATGCAGCGATGCGGTCAAAGTTGTTGCTAAGCTACAGACGCAGCATTGGGATGCCGCTCTGACTCGGATTTCAGATGCTTCTCTGATGGAAGCCAAACATTCTGCAAACATCCAGACTGTCTGAACGCAGTAGGAAACGCAATCCTAACACCATAAATGAGCAGTCGCATTCTTCCTCTACAGTTGCACAAAGTCGCCCCGATGGCCGTTTCTCATCCTCTGAAAACGACGGCATCACCATCGCGCAGGAAAACTGGACACAAAGTGAGCCTGCTGAGCTCTGCAGGTGCTGCGTTTCCACACTTTAATGACAGAGGTTCGTTTGTGCTGAAATTCCAGTGATTCTCTCAGAAGCTGAAGGTCATGAACAGACGCCATTCCAGCTTCTAAGCATCAAGCAGCAGATCCGGTTTGCGGAGATCCTCTCGGTACCTGGTACTCAGGAATGCTGTTGATGCACATGGTGGCGATGGAGGTGAGCACCACCCCGATGGACAGCAGACTGAACAGCTTGCTGGGGATGGAGTAACCGGGGTTCTCCAGTGTCAGCCACAGACACCTCTTCAAGTTCCCGTAACGCACATGACGGAAATGCTGCATGTCCCTGCAGGGGGAGGGGCCGAAATGGCACTTAGGAGACGGAGGCTGGACAGCAACTACAACCTGAGGCTCACGCTCACCTGTTCAGGTCGGAGATCTCATCCACAGACGTGTCTATGCTGCTGACCTCGCTCTCATCGTCCCAGCTGCGATGGCGACTGCTTTCCAGCTTGCGGTCATGGTAACGGTAACTGCAGCAGGAATCCAGGAAGAACTCGTTGATGCCCCAGTACTCGATCTCCTGACTGCAGGAACAGGAAATGGTTTTCTCCATCAAACGGTAGAACGTTTTTAGGGCAGAAACCAGATTCAATTGAGATGAAGAAAACAGAACACGGGCCTCCATCTGCGGCTGCCAGGAGACCTGAACCGTGTAGAGCTCCAAAGCAAACACTATTGGCTGTGAGAAGAGAGTTCCTCACCTGAAGGAGAAGACGCACAGCTCCTCCATCACATGGAGTTTTCCGGTCTGGTAAAAGTGGAGGACGTACGGAAAAAGGCCGGGATTCCTGTCAAAGTAGAACTCCTTCTGCTGCACGTCGTAGTCGTCGCAGACCTGCAGCAGATGGAGTGAAACACATTTACAGAGACAGAAGACGAAACGGCAGGTCTTCCCATCCAGCAGATGATCCACCTGCAGGATGTCCTCCTCTGAGGCGCATGCCAGCAGCTTCCCCAGTCTGGTGTCTGGAAACTTCTTCAGCGTGCTGGAACACAGGCTCCTCTTCAGACCCCCAACGTTCACGTGGACCAGGTCCTCTTCAGAGTCCTGGTGGACCCAGCTGATTGGACTCTTCTTTACCATGGTGGGACCTGCTGAGGAGGCGGAGACAAACGCCCAGGAGCCGTGAGAAAACACTCAGTCCGTTCCCAGAGTCCTTCATCATCTTCTTGGACAAGAGCTTTCGATCTGCTTGGATTTGCTTCCGTGTTTTCTGTTTATTCTCAGAAAACAACTTTTCAAACTGAAGACTAAACGCAGCGTAGAATCTGTCTGCACGGACGGGTTGGTTTGGGCTTCAGCCCAGATTTTCTGGAGCAGCTTTCGGATAAAAGTGGAACTGGGCCATAACGAACTGTGAGAACATGGCGGTGGCAGTGTTATGATCAGGGGTTAAGGCTCCCAGAGCTGTACAGATCATAGTTCAGTTTAGTTATTTATGCTGGAAAATGAATCGACCCGGAGACGTCACCTGGAAAAAGGAGAACTTTAGTGATGTGTTAAACCCAAAGGAACTCAAGCACCCCCCACCCCCACCCTGTCTTCTTCATCAGAGCTTCAGATGGATCCGTTCCGTCAAAGGAACCCGAGTGCAGATCCTGCTCCCAGAACCTGAACTGTGCTCTAGGAAACCCAGCCGGAACCAACTGAGATCTCCCAGGTTGCAGCAGATTTATGTCTCAAGTTCATTTCTAAAGTTTTCTAGAGATCCGTTCTTCTCAAAAACGTCACTCGTCTACGATGATTACAAACCGTTTTCTTTGTGGCATCAAGTTTAAGGACAAATAGAAAGTGGAAGCAGCCAGAACTCCGCGCTCTGACTGAACCTCATACGTCTGCACGCGCTCAGGACAACAACAAAGTTCACATCAGACTGACAGTCATCTGACTCCTGACACCAGTGCCTCCTGGGAAATCCTCACATCAGCTGAGATCTTATCAAAGTTCCACCTGGAAGCCCCATCAGATCCTCTTTGTGAATGCAGGTCTGAATGGCTTAGCAACACACTTCCTGAGGGAAGTCCTCTGTTGTCTGCAGGCCAGCACATCTTCATCATCTTCATCCAGCAAGTGCAGGCGGAGAGGCTGTAATGCAATGCTTGGTTTTCTGGCGCGTCTAATGCAGGAAACGGGAGCAGACAGGTGCAGGCGTAACATGAGCATAATGCAGTTTGAAGCACAGCAACTTCCTCTGATGGGTGGTCACATGACCTGGCTCCTGTTCACCACCGCAGCTGAAAAAGCCTCTGACTGCTGGCGAGAGGCTCTCGGTGGAAGCAGAGTTGGTTAAAAAGTGTTAGAAAATCTTCCTCTCTGTGTTCCTCCTCATCACTGCAGTGGTTTTTCTGCCTTTGAGCCTCTTAAAGGACTTTGCTTTTCGAAGCTTTTGCTGATAAGGAAGATTATTTAGAAATTCAGATGATGGAGAACAGCAGACCCTCAGCTGCTGGTTCAGTGGGCGGGGCATCTTTATAGATCAGGCCTGTGCTGACTGATCCTATCCCGGACAAGACCCCGCTTTGGAGGAGTTTGTCTCTAAATCAGCTCAGAGGGTGAATGTTGGTCCCATGCAGCCAAAAGCTTAACGGCACATCAACTGTGGAGGCAGGGAATCCACCTACCATCCAGCAGCTTCCAGTCAGAACCAAACACGAGAAAGAAAACCCTGAGGCTGTTGTTTGAGTTGAAACCCCACAGATGGGCGTTCTGGATCTCTGTTCTGGATCTCTGTTCTGGATCTCTGTTCTGGATCACCAGGTTTTACATACAAACTGCTGGCAGCTTTGGTTCCACCATGAACTTGTTGACACGGAATTCTTTCTTCCCAACAGGAAATGAATGAAATGTTCCAGTATTGATCATGGATGTTCCTCTCGCGTGAGAGCATCCATGATCAGGTCTGACGTCACGCTCGTCACAAACCGGATCATCAGAAAACCCGGTTCCGGTCGGAGCTTCGGTAGGAGACTTCACGTCAGGAGAAAGTTCGACATTTGATGATGACGTCATCCGCCTGAAACCGTGCAGAAACTTAGTTTTTTCCGCTGAGGTGAAGTCACCCCTGAAGCTGACGGGGGCGCGGACATGCATGATCAGCTGCAGGAACCAACTCCTCCGGGTCTCCAGAATCCCGAACCCACCTTAAAGTTTTCCCGCCACCAACCTTCAGCAGCAGAGCCGCGCGCTCCTCCTCAGGTGTTACCCCATGGTCACCTGGAGTTCGCATTCCACGCGGGACAATGAGCGCAACTTCCTCGTGCCTGCGACCGCTCGCTCCCTCACGCGGAGACACCCGCGCGCCTCCTTCACCTGAGCCGTGTGAGCGCGGCTGCGCCCCGAGCCGAGCCGCCTTCGGCTTCTCTCGGCCTTTTCCGGAGGGGAGTCCGAAGATAAGCTTCGGCAGGGGTCAGTGCTCGGTTTCCGGTCAGGTTTCAGCTTCTGACCCGAAACCCGTCAGCTGATGGGCTCGCGCACAGTGCCGCTCCCGATGAGTTTAGAAACAGTTCATTTAAGAGTTTCCACTGAAATCCAGTCTGAGGTTTCCTGCAGCCGCAGCCGCAGCCGCTGCAGCTGCAGCCTCACGCGCTCTGCAACACCGCTGCGAGGGAGCATGGCGCCATCTAGTGGCAGAATCTGCTTCAAACCTCTGCAGCTTTTTCTCTTTCCTTTAAGGTCAAAAGGTCAACACTCAGCCAAAGTAAAGACAGACTTCTCCTTTATTGTGTTTAGTGTTTTTAATGTTGCTGTTGAAACTGTTTGACCCGGTTTCAGTTCTGTGGTTCCGAACTGCAGACCCACCTGAACACTGGACAGCCCAACCCTCCCCTCCCCCTCTTCTGCTGGTTCCAAGAAGTCCAAATTCCTGCCCCATCGCCAACGTTTGATTGACAGCTTCTCCCGAGCACACTTTCAGTGGAAGCTCACTCCTGATTGGTGACTGTAGTCCCTCTAAAACCTCGGCTCAGACCAATCACTGTTCACTGGTTTCCAAATGGTGGCGCATGTATCGGGAAGCAATGGAAACGGATTGGGCCTCATTTCACGAGAGCCGGAGGTAAGGCCTTTTCTACGGGTGATGTCACACCTCGCTCTGTCCAGTGATAATATACAGTCTAACGTGAAGAACAGGTCCACCTGTGGAGGAGCTGGACTTCAGGAGGTCTGTGAGGCTGAAACACCAGGGAAGTTGCTCTGCAGCATCTGACGGCAGGAGTCCTTCTGACGGAGACACTGCTCTGCTTGGAGCTCCTCTGGATCCTGGTGCAGGTCTGAACATCCTGCTGGAATTCTTCCTTCAGGCGGATTTCTGTTGCAGCTGCTGATGCCCAGAAACCCTCATAGACCTGCAGTGGATCTGTCCTCCACCCTGAAGGTTTCTCCTGTGGACCTGCTGTCTCTGCTGGTTCTAGAAGGTCTCAGATCATCATGTCAGATCCACTGCGCCTCTGCAGATGAATCTGGGATGGAGCCATCTGCAGAGGAGGAGCGCAGACACCAGGAAGAGGAGGCTTCAGGTTACTTCACCTGGAAGCTTTCAGAAAGGCAGGCCGGACCCCCACAATCCTGTGGCGCCGACAGGACACGTTCCGGATCCAGTACTTCCTGAAGAGCTCGTCCCTGCAGCCGTAGATCACAGGACTCAGGAAACGAGGGATGATGTAGACCAGCAGGAAGAAGACGTAACGGATCTCCAGACTCAGCAACGGGAAAAGAGCGATGAGAGCGGCCTGAAGGGAGGGAACCACGAAGGCCAGCATGCACAGCATCAGCTGGAACAGACAGGAGAGGGTCAGAACAGAACTGTCCTCATGCTGCTTTCTGCTGGACCTTTGACCTCTCCTTTGGCTTTTCTGATTGACTTCCTGTTTGCTGGCAGATGTAACCCCACTTCCAAAGCAGTGTTCAGATGTACGAGGCAGGAATAAAGTAACACAAAAACGGACGCAGTTGCTCATGTTTTTGTAGTAAACGCCTGTTAAATCTGAAGGTTGTTGTAATTCCCCAGAAAAAGAGATCAGTGGATGTGTTTCCTGGTTGAGTAAAGGTGAAATAAAATCCAAATAATAAAGGCTTTTATTAGAAAGTCCCTCAGGAAGCGGATAGACCCTCTGGAGGTTTGAGGACGGCGTTTCTTCTTTGGAAACAAAGCGACTTCGTCTCTGTTTTGTGAATACAAAGAGAAGTTTATCAAACTGCTCTGATGGAAAACAGGATTCCTAAAGATAAAACCTTGTTTTTCTGCTCATAGTTTGGGTACTTTAGCTCACTTTTCCCACTTTTATATCAACCAGAGCTTTTAATAATTAAAAGAAGTAAAGACATTTTCTATCTGGACTGTAAACTTTGTGACAGGAATCCAACTGGAGCCGACTCTGGCAGCTTCTCGTCCTTCCTGACACCCACCTGCACTCCATGCAGCAGAACGGTGTTCCTGGCTCTGTTGACCGAGGCCAGGCCGGCGGAGGCGGCGCGCGCCGTCAGCATGATCTTACAGTAGGTGTAGAGCAGCGTGAGGACCACGAAGGACAGGTACAGCCCGTCAAACACGCAGTTCTTGTAGTAGACGGACGCATGGCGGAAGAGCAGCGAGTGGTCACAGAAAATGGCGCTTTGGAAGAAGGTCGGGGGCTCAGTGAGGATGCTGATGAGGAGGTCTGTGGCAGGAGGGGCGGCCGTGAGGATGAAGATGATGCTGATGAGGAGGAGGGTGCGAGGCACTGTGCACGTCTGGCTGTAGTGGAGGGGAGAGCAGATGGAGACGAAGCGCTCCACGGCCATGCCGGCGAGGATGAGAGGGGTGGAGCGGGTGGTGAACACCGCCGTCATTATCTGACAGAAACAAAGGACGACATGCTGAAGCTGGAGCCCTTCTGATCAGACATCATTCATGTCTGAGGAGAGGTTCTGCTGAACACGTCAGAGCAGAGAGCGCCGAGACGGACGTGTACCAGAGGGCAGCAGACCTGGACCAGGACCTTCCTGAAGATGTAGCTGACCACAAAGAGGGCCGTGACCAGGCTCAGCTGCACCGCGTCGTTGACCACCATGCAGATGAACATGATGTAACGGGGGTTCTCGAAGAAAACGCTGGAGGACAACAAACGTTTCAGACGGACGGAGCTGCGGCACCAGGACGGGCCGGCGCTGCCCTCACCTGTGCTGCAGAAAGGTCTGCACCATGCTGACGTTGATCACGCTGATGGCCAGCCACACCAACATGGCCATGATGTTCTTCGTCAGAGCATTGGCAAAGCTGTCTTTGGGGAGAGCTGCAGCGCCCCCTGTCAGCAGAGAGCTGTCGTTACGGAGGAGCAGATCCAGAGGAGAGGCGGCGGCGGCGGCGCTGGAGCTCATCTCTGACATGACCTCTGTGCACCGGCACGCACGCACGCACACACACACACACACACACACACACACACACGCACACACACACACACACACACACACACACACACACACACACACAGCTGAATTCTGAGAAACAAACAGATTTTTAGCTTCAGAGAAAAAACATCAGTTTTTTATAGTTTATAATCAGGAAAACTCAAAATGTTTTTACAATAAACCGTCTTTAATAATTAGGAAGATTTACTGCAAAGTTAAATACAAATGTAAATAAAGGAAACTCATTTCTTAATCTCAGTCATGTCAAAATCCATTCTCATGTTTCATTCTAATGTATTTATTATGACCCACTTCAACAGTTTAGATTCATCATCAGACCTCAGCAGTTCAGGACTCCATCCTGTTAATGATAAGAGATAACAATAATCAGATCTATTCACCACACGTTCACATCCGATGTTTCAACCTGCTCAGTTTCCTGCATGAAGTCAACGGCGTGCATCGTCCTCACAGCAGCGCTGTTCTCACAGGTGGAGTGAAGGTGGAGCTCTCGCCAGATGAAGCTCCGCTGCCAGCCTGCAGCTCATTTATACACAAGTCCTGAGCTGAGCGCCACACTGAGGGTTTGTGGGTAAAAAAAAGCCCCAGGCCTCTGGGATGGGCTCAGAGGTGAGATGCAGGAGCGTCTGCACAGGTTTGAATCCGGAAGCAGCCATGCTTACAGACGTTACTGATGCAGGATGCAGTCTGGACCAACTCGGTCACTGTAAGGCTTCTTTAGGTCCGAAAGCGCTTCAACCAGGAGTAAGCTTCAGTTCTGCTGAAGGGCGGCTGACTCAACTATTAGGATTTGGAGAGGAGCCAGTCTGACAGTTTGAGGCTTTTTGACAAAGGAAAGTTTTCTTTAGCTGCTTTAATTCAAACAATAAGAAAACCCCCAGAAAACTGTTTTCATCTTATTTATCAAACCCAGTTCAGAGGAAGCTTTCTTATGATCCGTCACGACTGTCCGGCTGCAGACGCTTGGAAGAAATGTCCCAGTTTTGGTTTCATGCTGGAGAAGATGCAGAGCCAGAGACCTGGAAAAGTGGAGACACCAGCAGGGGGGGGTTACTGACCCAACACTGAAAATGTGAACCAACAAGAAAAGAGTGACACCGTGGTAGAGTGGTTAGCGCTGTCGCCTCACAGTGAGAAGTCCCTGGTTTGAATCCTGGCTGTGTGAAGTTTGCGTTTTCTCCAGAGTCTCCCTTCCACAGTCCAAAAACACACTTCATAGGTTCTCTGGTTACTGTGTGTGTGTGTGTGTGTGTGTGTGTGTGTGTGTGTGTGTGTGTTGCGTGTGCGTGTGCGCGCGTGCCCTGTGACAGACTGCTGTTCTGTCCCCCTGACCTTAATACACCCTTGGACCTCGGTTATGAACCGGTGCAGCATGGAATGAACTGAAGGGATCTGTAATGACTTCCTGTGGCCACATGGGGGCAGTCATTTCTTAAATCCTGAAACTTCAGGGCCCACCAGCGACCAGTGTGCGCAACTTTGCAGGAAAAATAAGAATACATAATTTAGTTTTACGTTTAAGATGTCTTTTTTGAACACGGCTTTTCTTTGTCTTGAATATGACTTTCTCCTGTTAACAAACTGTCACAGGCATAAACGTGAGTCCCGGAACATCGATTGCTCACATTGCACATGCCTGTTTTTATTTTTTAATTCAACTAAAATCATAGAGATTTCTTGTAGAATGTTATTGATCCCATAACAGGAAATTGTCTGAATAGCCTGTTGAAAATGAAACAGATCGTAATACAGTGATCTCCACCACAATTTATGGTTGTCAGGTGACAGCAGCTGATCTGTGTAAACTTTTCAGCAGCAGATTGTTTGTGGTGGAAAACAGTCCAAAAGGAGAAGCAGACATATCTCACCACTTAGTAGGTGTAAAAAAACATGTTTGTAAGATTAGTTGATAATAGGATAACGAAACAAGAACAGCTAAGCTAACTCAGAACTGGTCAAAACAAAAAGCAGCAGGACATGGCATCTATTGTCCTTTTTTTCTTGCAGAGCTGCAGTATCACGATCATTCACTGACATTCTAGTTTAATTGTGTTTTAGTTTCATAAATGAGTTGCAATGTGCATGCTCGCTCAGTTGAGGCGATGCTCCAGGACTCATGTGTTCACCTGTGACCTGTTTTTGACAGTTGGTTAACAGGAGAAATTCATATTCAAGACAAAGACAGATCATATTCAAACAGACATGTCAAACGTAAAAGAAATTATGTCTTTTTCTGCAAAGTTGTGCACAAAGTATTCATTTGTGCACAACTTCCTCTTCATGAACAGGTTTCCTTTAGACAGCTGGAATACATCACACACGCTCCTGTCGGCCGAGAAGGCGCCGGAACGGTGTGTGGAGGAAAAGGAGAGAGGCGGGGGGGTCTCAGGTAAATCTCTACAGTCAATGGCTTCTCCCAAAGGAAGCTGGCGGCTGGGGGAGGAGGGCGGTGGCGGAATGTACTTTAGAAAACATTTTTCAAAAGTCAGTGACTCTGTGACGTTCTGAAACCTACATTTGAATACAGGCATGACAAATTCATGCATGGTTTGTTCATGTTGCTGTGAAATGGCCAAATAAAAATAAGGAACACAAAACAATGTGGTCACCAAGCTGAAAATTGATTTGGCCGACGCCTGCGGTGGAGAAGTTTGCCAAAGCGCCAGAGAGATGGACAGAAGAAGTTCATCTGAAAACGAGGAGAAACGAGATAATGAAAGGGTTCGTCCTCATAGGGATGCACGTTTTCTACTGCTGTTGCCACAATGACGTCCAAAACGGAAGAAGGCCTCAATGTAGCCGTCGGCGTGTTTGGTTATTCTTTAAAGCTTTTATTTTCTTCCCAAACTTTGGCTGCAGCTTGTTGACAGCGGTTTGCATCATTAGTGGAAACTCTTAGCGCACGTCGTCACTCGTGTCTGTTGTTTTATTGTTTAATTAGTTGATAAGTGTAGAATGAGCTGTGATGGATCTGCAGCACGCTGCTGCTGCTGCTGCTATAAAGTACTAAGGTGTGGCAGCCTTACCGTTTTCCGCCTTTTCCTGAACTGGGAACTTTAACAGTGAAAGTGCATCAGTTGTGAGGCTGCAGACGTTGATTTTAAATGTATTTCCAACATGTTGGATTCTTAAGGCATTGGAATCTTCCTCAAACTGCAGAATTGTGTTAAACATCTTTTGTAATTGTAATCACAAAGAAACATGGCCGTTGATATGGACAAACAGTTCAGTTGTGACTCTATTTGGGGAGGGGGGGTTTCGCCCAGGTGATTCAGTACAGAAGCGCCACTGGATTTAATCCCAAACCCCCCGGACTGGTTTTCCTGCCTCTCGTTCGCCTTTCTTCTCATTCCTTTAATGGAACTGGCACAATGCTTTGTTCACATCTGAGCCCATGCTGGTTTCTGTGTTGTATGTGTTAAATGAAAAATAAATATTAAAAAAGTAAAAGCAGGTAAAACCATTTTTGGAAGAATAAAAGTTTTTAAACAAACCGTTTATTAATCTCACAGAAAACCAAAATGTGGACTGAAGTCTTGGATCTACAGTCATTCTGGACGGACTGAGTCTGAGCATCAAACCTGAGGACTCGTCATGGTGGTCTTACTGATGTGGCTGTGGTGTAGAGGCAAAACGGTCGACCGCATGATGGAGGTTTGGTTCCTGCCTCCCATTGATGTTGTGTGTCCAAGTGTCCTTGGGCAAGACGCAGAACCCCACATGGCTCCTGCTGGTTCTAGGTGTGCGCCAGCATTCAGCAGTGTGTGTGAACGGGACTGTGACTGTAAAGCGCTTTGGGCCTCTAAGAAGGTAAAAAACGCCACACAGGTAAATGCCTTTACCATTTCGTGAAATCCGTCTTCAAGATTCGTTTCCTTAAAGCTTTTCTTGAATGTTTTGTCTTTTTTTGGTTTGATAACTGAAACCCAAAAGAAGAGATTCTGGCAGCGAGACGCTGAAACCACAGATTTAGTTTTAATGTTCCAACAATAAAACGCAAAGCAGCTGAAAAAATGACAAGATCAGGAAACAAAAAGATGAAGCCACATTTACAGCTGAAAGAAACCTGCTGTGGTTTCATGAAGTTTGAACATTCCTTGAACTGTGCTGGGATGAAACGAGGAGCATCCGCGTGTTTTCAGCGAGGAAACGGGAAAGAAGGACGGATCTGCAGCTGGAAACGTTCAGAGCAAACGAAGATGAAGACTTTCCTGCTGGAACTTGTGTCTGAAACATGGAGAATCGGTTCTGCAGACTCATGAGTTGTGAGTTAGCGAGGAAGCGTTTTTGTCAGCCCCCCCACACCAGTAGCAGACCAGGTACATCCTCAGGAATCTCCTGAACTTCAAGTCCCTCACACCATAAATGATGGGGCTCAGGAACCGAGGCAGGATGTAGACTATCAGGTAGTTTGCATATCGGATTTCTAGAATGCGGCCTGGGAAGATGATGTTCAGAACCGTCTCCACGCTGGGGGAGATGTAGGAGAGCAGGCACATGGCCAGCTGAGCTCCATGGAGGAGGATGGTGTTCCTGGCTTTCTGAGCCGAGGCCCTGTGGGAGGACAGGGCTCTGGCGGCAAACAGGACCTTCAGGTAGGTGAAGACCAGAGTCAGGAACACGCAGCAGAAGTAGATGATGTCAAAGGCCTGCCGCTTGGAAGCCAGGATGGAACCTTTGAAGACGTTCATCCGTAAGCAGAACACCGACTCGTGAAAGAAGCTCAGGGGTTCGGTGGCCAGAGTCACAAACAGATCGGTGATGTCTGGAGCCGCACACAGGAACCACATCAACCCGATGACCACGTAGGTCCTCCTCACCGTGCAGACTTCGGCGTAGCGCAGAGGCTCACAGATGGCCACATAGCGCTCGATGGCCATGCTGGCTAAGTTCACCGGGGTGTTTCTGGTGGTGAAGACGGCCACCAGGATGACCACACAGCAGAGGGACACGTTGATCTTATAGACTGCGTAGCTGAGAACAAAGAGTGTGATGGTGACGGTGAGCTGGATGCCATCATTGATCACCATGTGGATGAAGAGGATGTACCGAGGGTCTTCATAGAACGTCTGAAGACACAAAACAAGACAGAGCCGCTAAATTCAGCTTTTCTGTTTCAGCTCATGATTGACAGCATCCGTCACAGCAGAACTGATGAGGTTTCTGAAGGGGGGGATGCCTGTCGTCACATGTGCAGAGTCATCTCTGCAGAGACCGTAAGAACCAAACCTGTAACTGCGGCATCAACGTTTACCGACAATCACAAACACCAACATAGGAAATGTAACCCGAAGAAAGAACAAAAAAATGCACTTTTTCTGCTCATCATCTGTAGTTTGTCCTCATAGCTTCAGACCAAATTCTACCAATAAAAGAAACATGTTACTGTTTGAGAAACTGAACACGCAAACTGTGATCTGCAGACACTTTGGAAAAAACACCAAGAAAACGGTTTATTCCGACTGCATCACACGTCCACCAATGACTTCATTTCATGATGAAAGCAGCAGAAGTTCCTCTGTTTGAGCTCCTGAGGATCTGCTGTGTTCTCACCTGATGTCTGAAGAAAGTCACCACCAGGGTGCAGTTGATGTAGGTGAGGAGGATCCACACCAGAACCACCATCAGGTTCTTCACAAAAGCTGTGGTGAAGGTGTCTCTGACCAACAGGAGCTGCAGAAGAAAGGGAGGAGAAACCACATCACCTGCACTTCACCTGTACTTCACCCATCCATCCATCCATCCATCCAAACCCCGCCCTCCATGCAGGGTCACCAGGGTCACGAGAACCAGGCGTTTCAGGTTTGAACTCACTCATCGTGGATGAGATCTTGTAAATGTTTAGATGCGTTTTCATGATTCTGCTCTCCTTTAACTTCCATACAGTTCAATAAAACTTTATTTCAAATGTGGATGGACAGATGTTTGAACTGCTGCTTTTCTTCAGAATCAAACCAAGAGGAAATCTGTCAACTTTAGACAGATAAATGCAGGAAGCAAAGGTTCCTCTTTGGTTCATATAAATATGTCAATGTTTTCCTGTCATGAGGTGATAAATGCTGTAAAGTCACTGTATGACACAGTCACACATTGTCAATGATTGAAACAGAAAGGTGTGGCTGCAGCTTCAGGCTCACACATTTCTGTTTTCCTGTAAGCCTTTTCTAAATTGAATTAAAAAAAAAAAAGATTTCCTTTTCTTTTAACAACAAAAGTTCACATAAAGAGCAGAATTTCTACTTTCATTCCTGTGCTGGAGTTTTCTTGCACACTGCAGCACCTCTTTGGTTTTAGTGAAATCCTTCTCTGCAGGTCTAACATGGGAACTTTTTCAGCGCTGAAACGACCTGCTCATCGTGCATAGCAACCATATTTGAAGCCTTTTTTGACACAAAAAGCTCTTTCTGTCTCATCAGACATGTTTCATACATAACCGTGGGATCCTGACCTGCTGTTTGTTTGTCTCTCTTGATAGAATTGTCTCCTAAAAATCCAAATCTAAACGTTTCTGTTTTTAGACTTAATTGACAGAGTTTTGATGGAATGGCGGCGGATCAGACGTGACACAGAAAGTTTAAATAACATTGTAAAGGTCTTCTGGTATCCTGGTTTCCCCAAACCTGAGGTTGAAGTGTCATATTGCCTCTGAAACCTGGAGGTGAATTCATTTTCTCCTCAGTCACCTGAGACCCCAACCAACAGAACCTGACTCATAAATGAGGATTCTTCGCCAGGATTTTATCAGGCTTTTCCTTCCATTCATAAAATGCACTTTTCACTCTAAAATGAAAAGATAACTAAACATAAAGACAGCAGTCGCTTTCAAATAAAACAACCAGTTCCTGAGGAAAGATGGGGCAGAGCTCTGAGACTCACCTGACTCCACACAGAAGCAGAGCTGCTGCTTTTTAAAGACTTCAGCGTTAACCATCGAGGGACCACCTGAGCGTGGCGGCTGGCGTTGTTTTGACCCTGAATGTTAACTCATCATATTCACAAAGCTTTTTTACTGCCTGTTAAGTTGTAGTCAACATTCGAGACGTTTAACCTTCAGGCCACATCAGTCCGGTCGTCTAATCTTTTGTTTGCTAAAGTTTTGAAGTTGTATTCCTTTTCAGTTTGATGATTCCTGATTCAGTTTTTTTGAAATGATATTTTACAGAATTTTATTTCATTTTTTTCTGCTTGTGAAACCGTTTTTTGCCCTGTTCAGCAGACGAGTGCACAGACTGCAGCTGCGTGCTTCTTCCGATGGCCATGTGTTGCTTTTGAACCAGGTTGGGGTTAAGTTTATTATTAGTTTATTATTCTGCACCAGTTTATTTTCTTCCTAAAAACAAGTAAGTAAATGTGAGATCTGGACTGTCACATCACCTGAACATAACCGAACACCCGACCTGAACACACCTGAATACCCTGATACCACCTGAACACACTGAATACACCTGAACACGCCTGAACACACCTGAACACACCTGAACACACCTGAATACACCTGAACACGCCTGAATACACCTGAATACACCTGAACACACCTGAATACACCTGAACACGCCTGAACACGCCTGAACAGGCCTGAAATACCTGAAACACCCTGAACACGCCTGAAACACACCTGAATACACTGAACAGCCTGAACACACCTGAATACACCTGAATACGCCTGAACACACCTGAATACACCTGAACACGCCTGAACACGCCTGAACAGGCCTGAATAATACCTGAACACGCCTGAACACGCCTGAATACACCTGAACACACTGAATACACCTGAATACACCTGAATACACCTGAACACGCCTGAATACACCTGAACACACCTGAACACACCTGAATACACCTGAACACGCCTGAACACACCTGAATACACCTGAATACACCTGAACACACCTGAAACACACCTGAATATACCTGAACACACCTGAACACACTGAATACACCTGAATACACCTGAACACGCCTGAATACACCTGAACACGCCTGAACACACCTGAATACACCTGAAACGCCTGCACCTGAACACACCTGAATACACCTGAAACACACCTGAATACACCTGAACAGCCTGAAAAGGCCTGAATACACCTGAACACGCCTGAACAGCCTGAATACACCTGAACACGCCTAAATACACCTGAATACGCCTGAAACACGCCTGAACACAACTGAATACACCTGAAAACGCCTGAACACACCTGAATACGCCTGAATACACCTGAACACGCCTGAACACGCCTGAAACACCTGAACACGCCCTCAACACACCTGAACACACCTGAACACGCTGAACACACCTGAATACACCTGAATACACTGAACACGCCTGAACCACACCTGAATACACCTGAAACGCTGAAACACATCTGAATACACCTGAACCGCCTGAATACACCTGAATACGCTGAACACACCTGAACCTGAACACCTGAATACGCCTGCTGAACACACCTGAAACGCCTGAATACCCTGAACACACCTGAATACACCTGAATACACCTGAAAAACGCCTGAATCACCTGAACACACCTGAACACACCTGAATACACCTGAACACACCTGAAACACAATGAATACGCCGATACACCTGAACACACCTGAATACACCTGAACACGCCTGAATACACCTGAACACTGCCTGAAACAGGCCTGAATACACCTGAAACACGCCTGAAACACCTGAATACGCCTGAATGAATACACCTGAACACGCCTGAACAGGCCTGAATACACCTGAACACGCCTGAATACACCTGAATACCTGACCGCCTGAACAACCTGAATACACCTGATACGCTTGAACACACCTGAATACGCCTGAATACACCTGAACACGCCTGAACACGCCTGAATACACCTGAACACGCCTGAACACACCTGAAACCACACCTGAACACGCCTGAACACACCTGAATACACCTGAACACGCTTCCCTGAACACACCTGAATAAACCTGAACACGCCTGAACACACATGAATACACCTTGATACACCTGAACACGCCTGAACACACCTGAATACGCCTGACTACACCTGAATACACCTGAACACACCTGAATACACCTGAACATGCTGAATACACCTGACCACGCCTGAACCACACTGAATACACCTGAACACGCCTTGAACACACCTGAATACACCTGAACACGCCTGAACACGCCTGAACACAGGCCTGAACACACCTGAATACACTGACACAACCTGAACACACCTGAATCGCCTGAATACACCTGAACACACCTGAATACACCTGAACACGCCTGAATACACCTGAACACGCCTGAACACGCCTGAATACACCTGAACACGCCTGAATACACCTGAATACGCCTGAATACACCTGAACACGCCTGAACAGCCTGAATACACCGAACACGCCTGAATACACCTGAATACGCCTGAACACGCCTGAACACACCTGAATACACCTGAATACGCTGAACCACTGAATACGCCTGAATACACCCTGAACACGCCTGAACACGCCTGAATACACCTGAACACGCCTGAACACACCTGAACACACTGAAACGCGCTGAACACACCTGAATACACCTGAACACGCCTGAACAACCCTGAATACACCTGAACACGCCTGAAACACCTGAATACACCGAATACACCTGAACACGCCTGAACACACCTGAATACGCCTGAATACACCTGAATACACCTGAACACACCTGAATACACTGACATGCCTGAATACACACTGAACACGCCTGAACACACACTGAATACACCGAACACGCCTGAACACACCTGAATACGCCTGAATACACACCTGAACACGCCTGAACACGCCTGAAACACCTGAAACCGCTGAAACACACCTGAACACACCTGAAACACGCCTGAACACACTGAACACACCCTGAACACGCTGAACACACCTGAATCACCTGAACACTGAATACCTGAAACACACCTGAACTACACCTGATACACGTACACGCCTGAACACCACTGAAATACACCTGAATACACCTGAACACGCCTGAACCACACTGAATACGCCCTGAAACACTGAATACACCTGAACACACCTGAATACACCTGAACACGCCTGAATACACCTGAACACGCCTGAACACACCTGAATACACCTGAACACGCCTGAACACACCTGAATAACCTGAACACGCCTGAACACGCCTGAACAGGCCTGAACACACCTGAATACCCTGAACACACCTGAACACACCTGAATACGCCTGAATACACCTGAACACACCTGAATACACCTGAACACGCCCTGAATACACCTGAACACGCCTGAACAGGGCCTGAATACACCTGAACACGCCTGAATACACCTGAATACGCCTGAATACACCTGAACACGCCTGAACAGGCCTGAATACACCTGAACCCGCCTGACTATACACCTGAATACGCCTGAACAACGCCTGAACACACCTGAATACACCTGAATACGCCTGAACACACCTGAATACGCCTGAATACACCTGAACACGCCTGAACACGCCTGAATACACCTGAACACGCCTGAACACACCTGAACACACCTGAACACACCTGAATACACCTGAACACGCCTGAACACACCTGAATACACCTGAACACGCCTGAACACACCTGAATACACCTGAATACACCTGAACACGCCTGAACACACCTGAATACGCCTGAATACACCTGAATACACCTGAACACACCTGAATACACCTGAACACGCCTGAATACACCTGAACACGCCTGAACACACCTGAATACACCTGAACACGCCTGAACACACCTGAATACACCTGAACACGCCTGAACCACGCCTGAACAGGCCTGAATATACCTGAACACACCTGAATACGCCTGAATACACCTGAAACACGCCTGAACACACCTGAATACGCCCTGAATACACCTGAACACGCCTGAACACGCCTGAATACACCTGAACACACCTGAATACGCCTGAATACACCTGAACACACCTGAACACACCTGAACACACCTGAATACACCTGAACACACCTGAACACACCTGAATACGCCTGAATACACCTGAACACACCTGAATACACCTGAACACGCCTGAATACACCTGAATACGCCTGAACACACCTGAATACACCTGAACACCGCCTGAACAGGCCTGAATACCCCTGAATACACCTGAACACCGCCTGAATACACCTGAATACGCCTGAATACACCTGAACACGCCTGAACAGGCCTGAATACCCCTGAATACGCCTGAACACACCTGAACACACCTGAATACACCTGAACACGCCTGAATACACCTGAATACGCCTGAACACACCTGAATACACCTGAACACGCCTGAACAGGCCTGAATACCCCTGAATACACCTGAACACGCCTGAATACACCTGAATACGCCTGAATACACCTGAACACGCCTGAACAGGCCTGAATACCCCTGAATACACCTGAACACACCCGCTGGGTTTTGGCGTGTGAGTGGCTCCTCCTCTTAACCAGTAAAGTCTGGTCTGACATCTGCTGGTCAGAAAAAGTCTCTAATTTTGCAGAAAAACACATTGTTAGGACGTCAGACTCAAATGCATCGTCTTTGATTTTCTTCATCAAATCACTTCAGAATAAAAGAGGAGAGTTTAGGCTGACAGACGGGTTCTGGTTCTGTGTTCTGCACACATGTCCATGTTCTAAAATCATTTTCCTTGTGTGGTGAATCTGTTCTGTGGGCGTGGTCAGGCGGCTGTCCTTGCCTGACCTTCATAGATGACTGCTGTGACTCACAGTCTATGGGGGTCCAGAAGAGACAAATTGAAAAAAAAAAATAATATGACATAATTAAATAAATGTGTCATTAAACATGTCAATATTTCTTGAAAATTCCATGTCTTATTTGAGAAATATTTATTTAGTTCATGGTTTAAAAAAAATGTTATGGTCCGGTTTGCAGCATTTCAAACTGTCCCATCAAACTCAGAGGGCGTGGCTAACTCAGATCACCTTTACTCCGAGACCGCCCCAACACACACACATGCACACACACATGCACACACACACACACACACACGCACACGCACACACGCACACACACATGCACACACACACACGCACACACACATGCACACACACGCACACACACGCACACACACATGCACACACACATGCACACACACGCACACACACCCACACACACATGCACACACACATGCACACACACATGCACACACACGCACACACACACGCACACACACGCACGCACACACACGCACACACATGCACACACACACACACACGCACACACACACACACACGCACACACACACGCACACACACACACACGCACACACATATGCACACACACGCATATTTCTGCATACACACATCTCTGTAAACATACACCTACACACGCACAAATACATGCACACCTCTGACTGTCATCGACTATATAAAGAGGCATTTCAAACAGACTTTTCTCTGGTTACCTGTCTGGCTGTCACCAGGTGAGTCTCCAGACACCGACAGCAGTGATCTGCAGACACTTTTACCACCTTCAGTTAACAGGGTTCGATCCTTTTTGTTGTGAAATGAAAGCTGACAGTTGTTGATGTGAGGTTTCGGCAGTTTTCATGTGGAACTTTCTGGTTTCAGGGTTTGAGATGTAGGATTTATATTTGTATTTCTAATGATCAGACACACAGCTCCTGATTTTACATGAACTCCTTCACAGGTCATGCTGGGTGGCTCAGTCTCTGTGTGAGGCATGAACCTTTCCACCACCGTCGCTCGGGACCTTCGTCACATAGCCATCACCAAGAACGTGTTTACTGTTGTTCTCTCCGTCTCCATCATCCTTTTCAACAGCGCTCTGGTGCACACGTTCAGAAACCACCAGGTGCTGCTCTTCTACCTGATTCTGAACCAGAAAACCTTCAGGATCTGGGCCGGCTTCTCATTCTCCTTTTGCCTGCAGGTCTTCTTCACAAACCCTCGTTACATCCTCTACATCCATCTGGTCATCAATGACATCATCATGCTGGCATTGTTCCTCATCCTTCAGCTCATCAGTTATGTGGTTTTCACCCTCAATGTCTCCTTTTGCATCGTTTTACTGATCATTGCTGTCTCTTCTAATCTCAACAACCCGCTGACGCTGGCGGCCATGGCTCTGGAGTGTTACCTGGCCGTCTGCTTTCCGCTCCGCTACCCTCAGGTCTGCACAGTCAGGAGGACCTGCTTTGTGATCGGAGCGGTGTGGTTCCTGAGCATGCTGACCGTCCTGCCTGATGTTTGTGTTCTCTTGGCCACAAACCCCATGGAGTTTTTTAACTCCAGCATTTTTTGTTTGTGGGCAAATATTTTCACAGACCCCACCCTTTCCAAGAAAAAAGAAGTTTCCAACATTGCATATCTGGTGATTGTTTGGCTGATTCTCTTCTACGCCTATTTCAGGATCCTTTTTGCAGCTCAGGCAGCTTCTGTCAATGCCAGAAAAGCCAGGAACACAGTCCTGCTGCACGGCTTCCAGCTGCTGCTGTGCATGCTGAGCTACATCCACAGCATTTCCATTCAGGGTCTGAGCAGTCTGTTCCCCAAAGACGTCCTGGCCATTCGCTACGTGATCTCCGTCCTGATTCAGATTCTGCCCAGACTCATCAGCCCCATCGTTTACGGCTTAAGAGACAAAATGTTCAGAGAATACCTGCAGAAATCCCTGCTGCCATTGAGAAAGACCGGCGTGTTCCCGGACAGAACCCTGGGGAGTTCCTCCTAGATGCAGGTTCAAATCCACAAACATTTCCACAGGGCTTCACCAAACAAGGTCAGTTTTTGTCAGTTAAAGTCTTCAGAATAAAAACCTGCTGCAGCCTGAGTAAAGTTTGCATTTTTGATTGAATAAGAAATCCACAACGTTTTTATCACAAGCAAAAGACGTCTGTCCTTTGGAACTGAATGTATTTGTGTGTAATGTTTTCTTTCCAGAATAAAAGTCAAATAAAAGCTCATTCTAAAGCTCAAAAAGATTTGTTTTCTTTTGGTTTTCACACTCGTCTCTTGTTGCAGCACGTCTTCGTTTCTCTGAAACTGCTGTCCTCACAGCTGTTCTAGTGTCTGCTTTTCCCACCAACCCCATCCTCGGATCCATCCAGAGAAACTCTGCTCTGCAAACAGGAAAATGAAACATGCCAGCTTTTGTTCTTCATTTGGTTCATGTGACAAAATACAGAAACAAAAGCTTCTACAAACCAAAATCAACCCAGAAGCCCCCTCTCTGCAGGCAGGACCTGCAGTCTGGCTGTGTTTTCAGGATCAAAGATGGGATGAAATAGTATATTTACTGTATTAGAGTCAGATCCACCATCAAAGTATTTTAACTGGAAGGCACAAACATTACTGACAATTTCACAATTAATGATCAAGAAAAGAATCTATGAAACTGAAGGACGTTTCAGAATGTGTGTGAACCCTGATTTTAGCTGAAACCAAAGTGTCATGTGACTTCAGAAAAGGTGGAGATCTGTGAATCAGGTTCATTGGACCTTTTCTCCGCTCACATTTCCTGACAGAAACTAACATACACATCAGTGACACCAAGTCAGTGTCTGGTTAGATTCTCAGTCATCAGGGAGATTCTATCAAAGTACTAGTTAAAGAATAGACACTCAACCAGACTGTTATTGAAGATGTTCTGCTGGCTGCTTTTCTACCCCTGCACTGGTTAACCAGCAGAGTTTCTTTCTCTCAGCAGTGACGAAGGAAAGGTTTCCTACTGAACTAGTTAGACCGACAGAGCTTCACTGCTGAACATGTCAAATGTTTTCTTCTCACGTGTTTATGTCACTGCTGAGAAATGAGAATGGAAATACAGAACCAGGTAAAACCTTCATCCCAGCTGTCCTTACGGGTGGAAAAGGCTCAGACCTGTGCAGGGCGCCTGTACAGGTGCATCATGTGACCTAGGCTTGACAAGAGCCTGATTTGAAGGACTTAGATTGAATGTTTAGAAGGTCTTTTAAGATTTGAAAGTTAAAACTATTCAGATACCATAAAAGAAAGAACACTCATGCTAACATCAATGCAAGAGTTCAATTTTTAAATCAAAAACTGAAAAGTGCAGTGTGCAAAAGTCTTCAGCCCCTTTTGTCCAGTTAAGTTCAGAAGTTGCTTGATGGCTGGTGACTGATCAAATGTTGACCGTCTCTGTGGTTTGTCAAGAGAATATTGGGGAGAAAACAGCATCATGAAGTGTCAGGAACACACCAGACAGGTCAGGGAGAAAGTTGTGGAGAAATTAAAAGCAGGGTTAGGCTAGAAAAAGATTTCCCAAACTTAGAACATCCACGACCCACTGTTCAGTCCATCATCCACAAATGTTAAGAGTATAACTGCAAACCTACCTAGACATGGTCATCCACCTAAACTAACAGAAGTCCTGTTTGCAGTTTGCTTTAAGCCATGAGAGTGACCCAGCAAACGTGTGGAAGAAGGAGCTCTGGTCAGATGAGACCCGAATGGAACTTTTTGCTCTAAATCCAAAGCGCTGTGTAGGGTTGGGGTTAGCACACTGCACTTTTCAGTTTCTGTTTGTAAAAAAAATGGATCATTTTCTTTCCACTTCTCAAGGTGTGCCGCTTTGTGTTGGTCTTTCACGTAAAGTTCCAATAAAATATGTTTCTGTTTGTGGTCAGAATGTGAGAAAATGTGGAGAAGTTCAAAGGGTGTGAATACTTTTGCAGGCCCCTGTAAGCCCACTCTGAACTCTGCTCCATGTGAAGTCTTGTCTTGCATTACTGAGCATTATTCCTGTGTTTGCCTCTTTGTGGTTGACCTTTGCCTGTTCTACCACTTCCTGTCTCGCTCCATGTTTTTGACTTCTGCCTGTTTTTCTCTCTCCTGCTCTGGGCTGTTTTGCTTGCCAATAAAACTTGTTGCACATGGATCCAAACGTCTCTGCCTCTACATGACTAGAATCCAAAACATCCAAACGTGATTTCATTTCAAAAATGATCATCTGCAGGCAGAATTAGGAAAATCTGACACTAAAAACATGTTCTTCTGAATCACTTTTATAGAACTTGATTCTCTTAAACTGTGATGATGTTCAGCTGGTCCAGACTCCAGGTGACTGACCGACAGCTCTCCTCATGGAGCTGCAGGGATCTCTTTCACTGCAGTGTTGTGCTGTGCTGGGGCCACGACACAACGCTTGCAGCTCCTACTTTCCTCTCAGCCTCCTACTCTGGAAACCTTTCTGTGCAAAAATCCACAAGTTTGCATCACAACTACAGAACCAGAAACAAAGAGCAGACGGAAACCACAAAGAGGAGGAAACCTTTTAAAATCAAATTTGAACAATAGGTCTTATTCTGTGGTATGAGTTCGGCAACGTAAGATCTGTAGCTAAGTTCACAGGTACTACCCCCCCAAAGTGAATAAATTCCCCCTTGAGAAGCAAGTAAAGGAGGAAATCCCCTCATTTCAAGTGGATTTCAGGCTCTGCAGAGGGCCTTCTGCACAAAGCTGCAGCCGCATTCACGCAGCTTTTTGTTGCGTCTTCTGGGATGTTGTGCGTTTGTGCAGCAGCTGCAGAAAGACCTTCAGTTTCAGGGCGGGTTTGATGGTTGAGGCTGTGGCGTCTTGTGAACCACGGACTGAGCTGCATTCACAGAGCAGGTAGCCTCTCACGCATTTCCTGAAGGTCTGGTCTCTGAGGCCGTAGATGATGGGGCTGATGAGCCTCGGCAGGATCTGGACCATGACAAAAGAAGCAAAGGCGATGTGGACGTGGTCGTTTGGCCACAGCAGGAGCAGAGCTTGTTCGATCATGGGTCGGACGTAGTTCAGCATGGACAGAAGCAGCTGGAAGCCGTGGAGAAGGATGGTGTTTCTGGCCTTTTTATTGTCTGCTGCTGCTCCTTTGGCAGCAAACAGGATTCTGAAATACGTAAAGAGCAGAGTAAACCAGACCAGGACGAGGCAAACGATGTTGAAGACGTTTCTCTTCTCCAAGTTGTGTTTGCTTCTGAACACAGTA